>JAVJIF010011927.1:0-130271 GCA_038442645.1 Agave tequilana | reverse complement strand
AAACATGTAAACTTTTTTTGATGAACTCTATTCATGAAACATAAAGATATCTTCTTTGAAGCTCAAATCAAAGCCAAAACTAAAACTTTTTCATATGAAAATTTTATAGAAGTTTTCTGTGTGTATATAAACTTGAGCAATCCACAACTAATCTATCCTTTACATTTTATCTAAACACACAAAATCTTAACACTTACAAACACGACTCAAGTCTTGAAAAATCTTCTCTTGAAAATCTTCTTCTCCATCTTGACTTGGTCCAAAACTTGATCCAAAGAGCTAGACTTCTCTTGAGTACTTGATGTGATCTTGAAGCGCGAGCTCTTGAATCAACACGTGCTACCTTTAAAACTTTACTTGAATCTTTTGTTGAAGCTAAATACCGACTAAGATCTTGTTAGAATATCTGAAACTAAATGAATACAAGATCATTAGTAGTATAACTACATGAGTTAATCATCATCAAAACTAGAGTGATGGGCCTTTGGGCCAACAAATACCTTCCACTGAATTTTTCCCTACCTGGCCGATTAGCTCATAGTTAGATTACTAGATTATCTCTCTCCTAAATAGTCGATCAGTTAGGAGTCGTCTATGTTCAGGTCAACCCTAGCATAGGATTGTTTAATTTTTCTTTCTTTTTGTTTGCTGTTGTTTGTTTGTTCATTTTATTTTTAGTGTTTTCTTTGTGAAATGGATTATACCCATTTTTTTTTCAACTTTAATATGAATTTATTTACGCCCCGACCTTATTTGACTCAAAACTCCAACTCAGCTTTATACAACATGAACCAACACAATAAGCCAGATTGGATTTATCTGACTCAATATAATCCATATCCCCACTTTAATGACCAAAATTATCAAAATAATCTTAACACTTCACAGAGTCAATAGGGATTCACATCCCTCAAGTCTAATTTCTAACCATCTTGTCCAAATCCTTTCAGAATTTTGCTTCATATACTTTTTTTTTCAAAACCACCAATTGAAGTAAAAATTAAATTAGAAAAGAATATTGAAGTATTGCCTAAGACTCAAAATAAATAGAGAACATGCTGGTGTCACTATATCCATTGAGTTTTCAAGATACATACTCAAACTTTCAAGTACTACTTCCCCAAACTGAACAAAAAGTCAACATGGAAAATAGTATTGAAATCTTGCTTGAGTCCAAACAACAAATCCAAAATCTGATGGGCTCGCAACTTCAACATAATTTTTAAAACTAACTTTCATACTCACCCTTTCAATAAGAACCAAGTGAATAAAAAAAGAGTATGGAAGACATGATTTAAACACAAAGCCTTGTTAACGAGTCCATCAATAGGTTAGAAAAATGAATGTGTCAATTGGTTAACATAATTGCTTATAGGAAAGAGAAACTCTCCTTTATCATCATCTTGACCAATCCTGATATTTCTAAACCAATTGATTTAACCCAAGAATCATGTTGTTTTAGAAAGTAAGATTAAATTTCAACATACCTATTTGAACTTAAGCAATATCAAAGTTTTGAAAACTGCATTGACATTTTGGCAAGTTATCTCTTTCCTGAAATTAAACTTGAGCATGAATGTGGTCCTGATCCTCAAGTTAGTAATTCAAGTCCACTTTTTGACTCAATATTGACTCTGATGTCTTTACTCGATTCACATCACATTCTCGAGTCAGTATTATATCCTGTAACAGTTTATCATGAAAATGAATAACCAACCTTTAAAATCACATTCTATTGACGAGACGAGTGTGTGAACCACAATTTTTTGGTTGGACCCAAATTTTTGAACCAATTTTAACCTAAAACCTTGACTTGATTTGAGTCAGATCTCTGAGCCTGTATTGATTCCTAATTCTTTTGAACCCAAATCAATCATCTTCCATAATCACACTCAATTGTCAGACAAAGATGTAGAATAAAATGACTCAGAGATGATTTTTTCAATTGATCGTTAGACAAGGATAATTCAAAATAAAAACTTTCACGAACATATTCAATTACTAGGTTATAATAGGAAAGAGGTCCCTGGTAAGTTCCTATAAACTCTAACTCCTCTACATTGGGCTGCATTTCGTGTACCAATCAGACCTCTACCGGAATCATCACCTTGAGGCGCATTTTCTTCCTCTCTATTCTATGCATACTTACATTCACGATGCATAGAGGATAATGCATAAAATAAGTATGGCGTGGGGTTTACAAACGTAGAATTTTTTTTTTTTTTACATTTTCTTCCTTTTTTACTTTTTTTAGGATTTTTTTGGATTTTTTATTTTGTAAAGGATTTTTCATTTTTTATAAAACTTTTTGAAACAAGAGAAAAATAAATTGGTCTATTTTTGTGAAAATTCAGTTGATCTTATGAATTAGGGAAATTATAATTAGGTTTCTTAATTCTAGTCAAAATAAGAGGACTTGTTTGATTTTTAGTTAAGAAAGAAATATTGAAGATAATATGATCCTGAATTTTTGCCTTAGAGAAGTATGCACTTATACATTATGGGATTACAACAACGACTTATATGCCAACACACACACACACACACACTCACACACTTGGCCACTAATTAGGCTGGATAATTATACCTCAGGAAGTATGATTATTCACGCCTAGTAGTGGTCGAGACAAATAAACCCTTTAATTTTTTAGCCTTATTTATTTGAGTCCTTAAGCCCGAGGGATGATTTCTCATCTGGTACCCTAAGACCATCTGGTCTGGGAGTTATCAGCTAAAGACTCACTACCTGAATAGACTAGAAAGCCTAATAAAACTAAAGGAAAAACATATAAATAACAAGTAAATAGCAGAGTTGAAATCCCAAAATTAACTAAGTGCATATTATCTAGGGTTTTATAAATATCAAGTGATTGATTCAATTTTAATTCCTTCACTTAATTGATAACAAGATCTTGCATGGAGACTAAAGTTAGGAGTGTATAGTTTTGGTGAACCTATGACCTTTCGATCAATTAAATTTTTGCAAAAATATTTTGAAACTTTTCTCACTTCAAAATGTGTTTTCGAAAATATGAACATTTGTTTTCTTTCTTTACGGATTTTGTGGGTGTAATTTATTGAAAATCTTAGGAAACTGTAACTCCTCCTTTAGGAAAAACCTAGAGTTGAAAGGCTTGTTGCACACGCTCAGAGCAGCCGCGTCACCTGTAAAAGTGGTGTAATAACACTCTTAGTTTAGTTTTTAGTTTTCTTATTTTGCTCGGGGATGAGCAAAAGATAAGTGTGGGGGTGTGATTAGTCATCACTTCTGCATTTTATTATCACATTTTCCTACCAGTTTTTATAAATAAACCTGCTAATAATCAGTTTTATCATATTTATGTAGATACTACTGATAGCAGGACAAATTTGGTAAAAAGAGGCTGAATATTGCTATTTTTTGGATAATTATAGAGATTTCTTGAAAGCCAAGTCTTTCTAGAAAAACCAAAAATAGACTCAAATTGAACCCCAATATTGAAGCCCAATCTGCTTGAATTTCAGTGTAAAAATAAGAAAATTCAATATATAAAGGAGCCCCTCGCAGCTGGACGAGTCCACGACCAGAAGATCAGGGCTTATGGCCCTGTTCAAGCATGGCAAGTCCCGATCCAGGGCCCCCGATCTTTGATATGTGGCTTCGCCCAATGAAACCCTAACGCCCATTGCCTATAAATGCTGCATTGATAACCAAAATTTAGGAGATGAGAGCAGGGATTAGGTTTTCTTCTCTTTAGTATAGTTAGGATTTTCTTTCTCCTTTTCTTTTTCTTTGTATTTTCTTCTTTATTTTTTTATCTAGTATTAGACCAGAGAGTGATTCATAAGAGAAAGAGAGAGTTATTTGTAAGAGAATGTGATAATTTATGAAAAGTTTCTTCTTTTCTCCTTATTGTTTCGGTTTTGATTTCCTCCTAGATGTTTAGCTAGTTTTCGCTCATGGTGACCTAACTACTAACTTACTAATCATCTAACTCTTAATTGATAACTCACATGAATCTTACAACATTATATAAGGCATTGTTCTTGCAAGAGCCATTGATGGCTCATAATGATGGGTTCTAATTTCTAACATGCTAACTTGCAACTAACATTCTTATTTTATGCTTGCCTCTAACTAATTTTGATGATTTAATATTTGCATTAGCTTATTTGTGATGCAAGTTTGATTTCATCCACTAATCTTTGGCTCATACAATTTGTGCACTTGCTTCTCATTGATGCTTGCCATCTAATGGATCTTGATGGGTTGATTTTTAGGTTTGCCTTATAAAATATGATTGAGGGACAAGAACAATCTTATAGGTTATGCTTTGAAAAGCTTCTTAAAGTCAAGCCTAGTGTTGCCAAAGATCCAATGTGAGGCACCTATCATCAAGGAGGTTAGTGTGATTAATGGGAGCAATTAGTAGTTAGTAACCATGAGTTTTTTACCTTTTAAATTTATTTTCAAAACACTTTTATCCAATCACTCTACCTCTTTATTTTCATCTTCTTCTACCTCTTCGAGTTTTTGTTTTGTTTTATTATTATTGATTCTTGAAACCTAGAAGAAGTCGTTAATATAATCTGGCATGATCGTAAAGCTTCTATCATCTCCTGTTCTTCTGAATTCAACTTGTATAGACTTTAACCTATCACGGTAATATCAAGGAAGCCAAAGCACACTTGAATTCTGATTTCAAACCAACATATTTTTGTGCACGGTTTCACATCGATCATCGCGTGATCTCTCCTTTTCAGTTATACTAGTTTCTTTAGATAGGATTTTCTCTGGGAGTTGGGATTTCAGAATATCCCCGTTGATTTCTTTGGCTAGAAATCTTATCTTTAGGCATCTAAATTATTTAGATATTATTGGACTTTTTCTCCTCTTTCTCCATTAATAACAACATGCACACCACTAGAAATTAAATGGTTAAATAGCAAAGTTTAATTAAAAATAAATATGAAGATGTGACATAAAATATGCAATAAATGTGAATAATCACACCCTCCATACCTACCGTTTGCTTGTCTCAAGCAAAAATCAAAAGACTCAAAAGTTTATTAAGCTACTTTTATTGGAACTTGTTTTGATGAAGACTTATGTGACGCATGTTATTTGGAGCTCTAACACATGACGAATCAAGAGTTCTACATGATCAAGATGTGCCAAAGAGAGTTGATATGTTGTGGTTTGTAATTATGAAGTAACATGTAAAAAGCCTTGATATACACACACATATCAGAGTCAATTAGTCGACTTATACCTCTTGAAAGTCGACTAACCCTTGGAGTAGTCGACTAACCCAAACCCCAAGTCGACTAAGTCCTGTGTCCAAAAGTAACCCAATTCTCTATTTCTGAATTAGTCGACTTGACAGTCATATATAGTCGACTAATATCTTTTGTAAGTCGACTAATCCCTTGACCCTAGTCGACTAATAGCTGGTCCAGTCGACTTGAAAGTTAAACAGAAAACTGTCACTCCAACGTCTATTGACCTAGTCGACTTATAGCTCTACCTAGTCGACTAATAGTGGAAAATTTGCCTTGTATAGTCGACTAACTCCATAGGCAAGTCGACTATAGGCAGTTTCTGACTGTTGGACAGTTTTCGTTATCTGGTCTTTTGTGCAACGAATTCCAACGATCTAATTGTTTGAATTGCTCCTATAACTACCCTAACTAACCCTAGTCTTCAGCGATATAAAGGGTAGTTAGTCCAAAGGCCAAAAGAACAAGAAAAATCTTCAGTTTTCCAAAGCCAAAATTCTGCAAACTGAAAACTGATTTTCCAACTTCAGTTCTTCACCAAAAGTCAATTTCGATTGTGAAGTTCTCTGAAGTTCTTGTCTCCTATACTAGACCTTGTCCACATACACATTCAGTACCAAGGCTTATAGGAAAAGTGTTGTAAACTCAAAGCAATCATTGTACACGGGTGGCTTCTTGGTGTAGAGGCAGTTGTACAAGGTGATCATTGTACACGGGTGGCTTCTTGGTGTAAAGGCAGTTGTACAAGGTGAAAGGTGTTCTCTTGGTGGAAGAGAAGGTGTACACATTTGGCAAAGGGGATTTGTCAAGTGGTGTGCATGTTTGTGATTTTAGGTGTACACAATCAAGTTAAAGGAAAATCTCAAGCGGGTGGCTTGGGGACTGGATGTAGGTCACGAGAACCGAACCAGGATAAATCTCTCTTGTTTGCGTTTGTCTATTTTTTGAGATTTACTTTTCTTTTATTTGCAAGTTTATTTATTTACTTAACGTTAATCCTTCTTGTTTTAGTTTTGTGTTGACTTAGGTATTTTAGATCTATTGTTGCCAACAGAGATAGTTCCGCATTTGACATTATCTCAGGACCAACATTTGGTATCAGAGCGGGTACAAGTCAACAACAAGGATGGCAACGGAGTTCCCTTCATCACAATTCAAAGAAGGACATTCTACACAACGTCCACCGCTATTTGATGGATCCAACTACAACTATTGGAAGTGTAGAATGAAGATCTACTTGCAATCGCTCAACTATGACCTTTGGAACATCGTAGAAGCAACGTACACCAAGCCAACAACCAATTACAATGCTTGGAGTGAAGATCAAAAGAAGAACGCGAACCTTAACGCCAAAGCAATGAATGCCTTGTTCAGTGCCTTAACCAAAGAAGAGTTCAACCGTGTGTCAACAGCCACTTCTGAACATCAAATATGGCATACTCTTCAGGTAACACACGAAGGCACAAATAAAGTTAAGGAATCTAAATATCTGTTCTTGTCCACAGGTTTGAATTATTCAAAATGGAGGAGAATGAAACCATATCCGAAATGGTTACAAGATTCACCGACATTACCAATACATTAGCATCCCTTGGAAAGGACTACACCCAAGTGGAAAGAGTTCGTAAGATTCTTCGTGCACTCACACCAGAATGGGAGAAGAAGACAACTGTCATTGAAGAGGCGAATGATCTCTCAACTATGACATTAGAAAACCTAATCGGTAATCTAATGACATATGAAGTGCAGTTAGAAGAAAGGAAGAAGGACGAACGACAACACCGCTCAAAGAAGAAAGAACTCGCCTTCCATGCATCCTCCGACACGGACGATTCCAATGACGATGAGGAGGAGATGGCAATCTTTCAAAGAAATTCAGGCGATTCCTAAAGCAAGGTAAATTCAAATGCATTAATTGTAATAAACCAGGTCATATGAAGATGGATTGCCCTTTGCTCAAAAAGAAGGATAAGTACAAAAGTAAAAAGTTCAGAAAGAAGAAAAACTATGAAGCATCATCAGAATACAGTGATTCCTCATCTTCTGATGAAGAAGAATCCACTGAACGTGTTAACTTATGTTACATGGCCATAGAAGATGAAGAGGTTTCATTTTCTGAACTTTCTGATGCATTTCATGAATTGGTTAGTGATTTGAAAAATGAAAAACTGAAAAACAAAGTTTTATCAAAAGAAAATGAAAAACTTTTAAAGGAAAATTCATGTTATGCTTTACAAGTATCTTCTATAAATTCTCAACAAGATGAATCTGAAAAGGTCATATCATCTTTGAAAAATGAAAATGAGAAGTTTATAAAAGAGAATATTTTTCTGAAAAAGGAAACTGAATCTTTGAATAAAAGGATTTCTATTTTAGATAAAGATATTTCAGTTTTCAAAAAGAAATATGAAGATCTTTTGTAAAATGTGACTAAGTTCAATAAAGGAAAAGAAAAGTTGAATGATTTATTATCTTTTCAGAAGTTGTCACATTATAATCATTATGGTATTGGATTTAATGAAAAGTCTTCATATGTTAGTAATCCATATAGTTCTTTTGTAAAAAGAAAGTCTAAGAAAAATAAGTTTATATGGATTCCTAAAAATTTAAGTTTTCATGATAAAATACATATATTGCTTCATACAGTCATGATATATGTGATTCTTGCAACTATGTGTATACTAACAGGTGGAAACCAAATTCTAAATGGATTTGGAGTCCTAAAGGTTAGATATGATCTTTTATGTTTGGTACCATCTAACGTCTATCTTGCAGGTACCATATAAAAGTTGATATGTATATATATTTACTAATATATTTGTTGCAGGGGAGAACAAAGTCTTTTCATATTTGTTATAACCCAATTTCTGCAAGGGGAGGAAAATATAACATATTTTCTGCAGGGGGAGCACTTGTGCACGTAAAGCGTCATCATCAAAAGGGGAAGAATGTTGGAACTTGTTTTGATGAAGACTTATGTGACGCATGTCATTTGGAGCTCTAACACACGACGAATCAAGAGTTCTACATGATCAAGATGTACCAAAGAGAGTTGATATGTTATGGTTTGTAATTATGAAGTAGCATGTAAAAAGCCTTGATATACACACACATATCAGAGTCAATTAGTCGACTTATACCTCTTGATAGTCGACTAACCCTTGGAGTAGTCGACTAACCCAAACCCCAAGTCGACTAAGTCCTGTGTCCAAAAGTAACCCAACTCTCTGTTTCTGAATTAGTCGACTTGACAGTCATATATAGTCGACTAATATCTTTTGTAAGTCGACTAATCCCTTGACCCTAGTCGACTAATAGCTGGTCCAGTCGACTAACAATTAGGTGCAGTCAACTTGAATCAGTTAAACAGAAAACTATCACTCCAACGTCTATTGACCTAGTCGACTTATAGCTCTACCTAGTCGACTAATAGTGGAAAATTTGCCTTGTATAGTCGACTAACTCCATAGGCAAGTCGACTATAGGCAGTTTCTGACTGTTGGACAGTTTTCGTTATCTGGTCTTTTGTGCAACGAATTCCAACGATCTAATTGTTTGAATTGCTCCTATAACTACCCTAACTAACCCTAGTCTTCAGCTATATAAAGGATAGTTAGTCCAAAGGCCAAAAGAACAAGAAAAATCTTCAGTTTTCCAAAGCTAAAATTCTGCCAAACTGAAAACTGATTTTCCAACTTCAGTTCTTCACCAAAGTCAATTTCCATTGTGAAGTTCTCTGAAGTTCTTGTCTCCTATACTAGACCTTGTCCACATACACATTCAGTACCAAGGCTTATAGGAAAGTGTTGTAAACTCAAAGCAATCATTGTACACGGGTGGCTTCTTGGTGTAGAGGCAGTTGTACAAGGTGAAAGGTGTTCTCCTGGTGGAAGAGCAGGTGTACACATTTGGCAGAGGGGATTTGTCAAGTGGTGTGCATGTTTGTGATTTTGGGTGTACAAAATCAAGTTAAAGGAAAATCTCAAGCGGGTGGCTTGGGGACTGGATGTAGGTCACGAGGACCGAACCAGGATAAATCTCTCTTGTTTGCGTTTGTCTATTTTCTGAGATTTACTTTTCCTTTATTTGCAAGTTTATTTATTTACTTAACGTTAATCATTCTTGTTTTAGTTTTGTGTTGACTTAGGTATTTTAGATCTATTGTTGCCAACAGAGATAGTTCCGCATTTGACATTATCTCGGGACCAACACTTTCATAGGTCACGTGACTACACTGAGCATATGCAGTAAGCCTTTAAATCTCTAGGTTAACCTAGAGAAGCAGTTATCATCTCCTAAGGATTTTCAGTGAATTACACCCACAAAATCCATAAAAAAAAGATAAAATGTTAGTATTTTGAAAATTCATTTAACAGAGAGAAGAATATTTGAAAAACTTTTACAAAAAACATAAGTAACCTATAAGTCATAAGTTCACTAAATTATTCATTTCTAAACTTAGTCTCTATTCAAGAACTTGTAATCATTAAAGATAAAGATTCAAACTGTATTTCTCAGCTAGTCTATTATTTTACCCAAAATCATATGCACCTTAGAGATTGTCAATATTTGAGTTGAGATTTTTCAACTCCAACTCTTATATCTTATTAATATATTTATGGCGATATTATCCCTTAATTCTAATAGGCTTTCTATTTACCCATGTGATGAGCCTTTAGCCTGTGTCTTCCAAATTGGATGGTTTTAGGGCATCTAGTGAGAAAATATCCCTCGGACTTAATTACTCAAGCAAACAAGGCCACAAAACTAAGAGTTTTATTAGTAATATAAACCACATTTAGGAGTGAATACTTATACTTTATGAGGTACAACTACCCAACTTAACTAGAGGATTATATATTATATATATATTATTATTAAGACACAAGAGTCTTTGTTTTGAATCTCAAGTGTGTAAGTGCATGTACAAAGTGATATTTTATCAAGGTAAAAATTAAGACCAAATTACTTTTTCAATTTTTCTTTCTATACCTAGAAATCAAACGAATAATCTTATTTTGACTAAGTATTAAGAAATCCTAATTATGATTCTCTCATTCCTTAAGATTAACTTAATTTTAAAAAATAGGTCAAAATATTGTTTCTCACTTCAAAAAGTTTTAAAAGAAAATAATTTTTTTAATTATACAAAAAAATAATCTTATTTGTAAACCCTCCCCAACACCTATCTCATGCAGTGTTCTCAATGTATGAATGAAAAACAAGAGGGAAGAAAAAATATTACCTCAACGTGGTGGTTCTAGTGGCGGTCTGATTGGTACAAGTGTTGCTGTCCAATCTAATGAATGTTGAGTTCACAGGAACCCACTTTTGACCTTTAATTGGTTAAAATTTTTATTACCTCCAAATTAAATAGTTACATGCAAGATCCTGTCATGACACTCATCGCATTTAAATGATCAATCTCGATAAATCATCTCGGAGTTATATTGACTTACACCTTGGTCCAACAATGAAATGTGGTCTGTGAAGTGGTTAATTTGGGCTCATAAGTGAAAGGTATAGGAATCGAAATAGACTCAGAGAGTTGATTTAAATCAAATCAAGGTTCAAGAGTCAAACTTGGATCAAGAGTTGGTCCAAATCAAAGAATTTATGTCACATTCTATTCCCAACAATGGAAAGTGACTTTGCAAGATAAGTGATTCAAGTTCAAGACTTACAAGTACGGGAATTAATGTTGGTTTGGGAATGTGGTTTAAATTAGGTAAGGATACAAGAGTCAACATTAATTCAAAAATTGAAACTGAATCACAAAATTGGGGATCAAGGTCACATTCATGTTCTAGTTCAATTTAATTTAATTGATAACTTGCCAATTTGTCAAAAATTTGGTATTGGTCAAGCTCAAGATGATTTGATGAAATTGAATCATGGCTAAAGCTTCCAAGGCACCATGATTCTTGGGTCTTGTTAATATAGCTGGAGATATTAAGAATGATCACAAATTGGTTAGGTAGACTTTTCTCATTTCTATCATTCATTGTGTTTAACAATTGACTCATTTCTAATTCTATCTAGTGATGGACTGGTTGAAATCATTTTAGGATTGAGTCATGGCTTCTATACTATTTTTCAAGTCAATTAGTTTTTCATTTTGCTGCGGTGGAACATGAAAAAGGGAGTATGAATCTTGGTCTTGAAAATTGTGAGGGAATTGTTAGTCCATCATGTTTTGAAATTAGTTTTTGGACTCAAGCAAAGATTCCAAACTCTTAGTCAATTCAGACTTTTCTTCGCTAGGTTAATCTTGATAAAGAGTATATGAAGCATAATTTTGGAAAGACAGTGTTTGGCAATATAACTTGGGAGAGGTGTATCCCTACTGACTCGATGAAGAGTGGAGATGATTGTTCCAATTTTGGTTATAATTCTGAGATTTAGGATTATATTGAGTCGGATAAAATCAATCTGGCATATTTGGTTGGTTCATATTATTCAATGTCAGGTTGGAGATATTCAAGTCAAAAGAAGTCGGGGTGAAATATAGATTTATATTAACATGGAAAGAATTAGGGTTATATTCCATTTCACATAAAATAAAAAATAAAAGAAATAAACAAATAAACAAACAAAAAGAAAGAAAATTCAAGCCTATAAGACCTTAGACCTAAACAACTCCTAACTGATTGACTGTGCAGGAGAGGGCTATTGCAGTAATATAACCGCAGTTTAATCGGCCAGAAAGGGAAAAAATCAGCGGAAGGTATCCGTATAAAGCAACGGGCCTTAATTATGTCAAACTACTGGCCTTTGAGGATCTTGCCTCTTAATCCCTAACTTTAGATACCGATTTGACCAGTGTCAAACTTTAACAACTTTCTCCCGAGGACAATCTCCTATTTAGTTTGAGATGTCTTTACGGCCAACTCTCATCAAACTTTAGTTAGACTTAGGTTAGTGATTGTAGTGATTGCCAACTCTCCCACCTTATCCTATTTATTGGATTATGTCGTACTCATTTTCGTGCAATGTGTACAAATATTTAGTAGAAATAACACTCACAACAATATAAATCCCTCAAAAGTGTTGCCTGTGCTAAATGCAATGGTTATGTACCTTTGCTCCAGCTCTCTTCAACAATAATTGAAAGTAAATGAAATTAAACAAATGCCCTAAAATGTGAAGTCTAACTATTTTTTTTAGCAATTACAAGAAATGGTTTACTACTGAGGTTTAAACAGTGTGCAAACACAAGTATTTCATGAAAATAAGCACAGTAGAAGCTAAAAGCAGAAGAACCCTGCAGAAAACAGGGTTATTTGTCCTTTAACTTGGACTCGCTTATGCGACTTTTGCGCATTTGCGCAGCTAAATTATGGGCACAAGTACTCTGCTTTCAAGAGTAGAGGTATAAGCCAACAATATGTATTATGCACTTTTTAGAGTCTTAAAAAATGTTCCTGCACCTTGAAACAGAGAACAAATTTGTTATATCAGAAAAATATCATTTTCACCCTGGCAACGGCGTCAAAATTTGATTGAGGTATAGTCAAGCACAGAAAACAGAGATTAAGAATGGTGCTTTGACTTCCTCAATACTACCATGATAACAAAATGGCCATGCGGGTCGTGATCCATAAGGAGGGATGCGAAGAAAACGTTTCGGTACTTTATCAAAAAAAATTATATTTCTCTGTTTTGAAAATAAAATGAAGAAATTAAAAGAATGTGGTTTAGTATGGAGAGTGATTTAAAGAGAAAGAAAACAAAATAAAGTTCAAGAGAACGTGAATTAAGGTTTCGAAGAAATGGTGAAAAACACGAGTAAAGAAATGCAATAGAAGAAACAATTTAGGCTCACTAATCTACTAACTCCACTATGCACTTACAACTTGAATGATTCATATCTCGATTTGAACCATCAGCAAGTACCCAAGGAAAATAAATAAGATAATGAAGAGTGTATCTTCTTTTAAACACTGTTCTTAAATTTGAATGTTAAACCATCAAGAATATCAAGTATGGAATAAAACAAGTTTAAAATTTGTTTTCTAAATAAAAGTTAAAATCCAAGGCCTATCCTCACGTGCCTCCAAAGAACATTCATAGAATACAAGGCTTGAGCTAAGGCATGCAGATGATTCAACTGAGTCACAAAATTGATCAAAAGTAAGGAGAAGAGGGTAGAGACTAGTGATCCCAGAAAGCTATTTTAGTTACTCATAGAGAAGAAATAAAAAACTATAAATAAATCAAAACATACTAAGAATTGAGATGATGAATCGCAAGAGTTGAATCCTCCTTGGTGTCACTTCAATTACAAATTATAACTCTTCTCTCTCTCTTTTCTGGACTAAGCTAGAACAAAAGAATAAAATAAATGAAGACTAAATTTTGATAAACTAACTAAAAACAAAATCCTAAATTAAATCCTAAAATGAAAGCCTAAGCCTAAACTCTACTCTGCCTCCTTTACCTCTGCTTCTAGTGATGTATATATAGGAGGAGAGGAGTGCCAAAGGGTGGTGAAAAGATGAAGTGAAATCGCTGGCCAAACAGCCAACATCTAGCCGCGAAATCGCAGTAAAAGCCACATTTTCGCGACTATGATGTGGCCATTAGATCAGATCTTTGACCGTGTCATCCCCTTTTCAGTTGAACCATTTTTTCAAATAGGATTTCCTCTAGGTGTTGAGATTTCAGAATATCCCATTGATTTCTTTGGATAGAAAATCTTATCTTTAAACATTTGAATTATTTGGAGATTATTTAACTTTTCTTCTCTTTACCCATTAATTACAACCTGCACACCACTAAACATAAAAACGGTAAAAAGCAGAGTTTGATTTAAATTAAATATGAAGATGTGACATAAAATATGCAATAAATGTGAATAACCAATTAATCATCATCAATACTAGAGAGATAGGCCTTTGGGCTAACAATCTTCCCCTTCTTTGATAATAACAAAACTTATAGAGTTATATATGCATGAATTAATGAAAAACCTTGTAAAAGCTCCCCTTAACTCATACATAGCAAATAAACACTAATATATTCAATAAAGCTTAATTTCTCTCCCTCTAATTTTCTTCCCCTTGCCAAAAGCATGCAAGGCAAAAGATATATGAAAACATAAAAACATGCATATATTTACAAGCTCTTGTCACCACAAAGATCACAAACAATCCCTTTTATAATTTCCTATAGTATTTAATGTGAGATGGAGCTCAAGAAGTTTGTGAAAGAGAAAATCAGTTGAGATGATCAATTTAAGATCAAAAAACTTGCAGAAATTGATTTTGAAGTGAGAGCACTTGAAGAAAAAAAAACTTGAAATCTTTTCTTTTCAATAAATTTGATTTTCAAATATTTTCCCCAAAAAAATATTAGTAATCCTCTACGAATGAACCATACATATAGGCAAATGATAAAGCACTATTAAAAGAGCATATCAGGTCATTAGAAAAGAGATTATACCCAAAAAGAGCAAATATACCCATTGGGAAAAAAGTTTAAAAAAATCAGATTTATTTTTAAAAACTAGTCGTTACTGTAGCTTTGACAGAACTTCAGTCGACTGGTAGTTCAAAGCTTTGAACTATCCGTTGACAGTGGTCGATTGCCCGGTCGACCGATCTTATCCGAGAACAACTTGTCCCAGTCAGTCGATCACCAAGTTGACCGCTAGGTTTGCCATTCAACTGGTTGGTCGCCTGACAAACATGCACTGCACGCACAGGCTAAGGCCATATCTGGCCCCGAGGTCCGGTCGATCGCCCGTCAATCGACCTTGCCTAAAAACTTAAATATAGATAATATTTGATTTTAAACTTATTTTTAAAAATATTATAATAATAAGAAAATTTTTTGACAATACATGGGTTATGGGACACATAATAGAAATAAGACATATAAATTTGAAAAATATGAGACAGGTATTAAACACCAAACCTTGTAAAATACCAAGTGAGAAAAACTACATATCAAAACTCAAATGTTGAAAACTTATATTTCGTGTGTGTGACTTCTTCAGCATCAACTCTACACACTATACATTAAACATTTTATTATCTTATAATTGTACTCCATGTCTTCAAGCAATCTTCAAGAGGGCTTGTTCAAAATGTGAATCTTAATCGTCCAACCTTGAACCCTTCCCTTGAGTGATTTTAAGACTAGAACACCTTTTTTTTGACGAAGAATACTCCAACAGTATTCTTAGAACCTGAAATACGAGATAGACTTGTGTCTTTCCAAAAGGATTCGAGCCCGGATCCTTCCCACTCAAATTCAACCTCCGACATTGAATACATGATCCACTCCGTTGAAGTTGACCTATATTATTTCAAGTATCTATAAACCAAAAAATCAAGTGTTTATAATACTTTTTGCCCATCTATCAAGCAATGCAAAATGGAGAGGCGAAAGTAGTGTGTTGGTTAGATCTATGTCTTTAGACATACAAATTCTTAATCCAGCCATTTCATTATGATTTAAACATTTAAAAACCCCTACAAACTAATTTTTGTTAGGTTTCAAATGATCTACACCGTTAAACTAACCAACTGACTATTTAGGCCGACTATTTTTTTCCTACTTGATGGATGGGCAAAAAGTATTCAAAACACTTGATTTTTTGTTTAGAGATACTTGAAGCAATATAAATCAACTTCAAAAGAGTGGATCTTACATTCGAATGTCAGAGGGTTGAATTTGAGTGGGAAGGATCCGGGCTCGAATCCTTTTGGAAGGACACAAGTCTTTCTCCCTGAAATACTTATAAACACATAAATTTGATTAGTACCAAATAATGTCATGTGGTTTGTAATCATCAAAATAAAGCAGGAGAGTTTACCCTTGGGCCAACTATCTTCCTCTTTTTGATATTGACAAGACACATGAGTTATTGAGAATAAATGAATATAGAGAGCTTGGAAAGTTCCCCCTAAAATTGTGCTTATCTATCAAGTTCAATCATTTATGACTAAAGAATGTGACAATTTCAACACAAGTCATCATATGCATATAGGTATCGATATGAAATATGAAAAATCATGCATAAACACCATCCATGCGTCCAGTCACCAAAAGGGTATGCAACAAGACATACAAACATTAAATAGAGGTAATAGCAAGTAGTAGCTAAATCATAAATCTCTATCTTATAAATCTCTTCATACCAAATAACTCATAAAATCTACTCTCCCTTTTTGTCATATATCAAAAAGGGACTCATAGATCAATTAAAACTAGTAGATACCAATAAATGAAAATTGAAAGTCTATCATTGTTGATATCAATTTTATTTTAAATGAACAAAATTATACCAATTTAAAGTAAACAAAAAAATCAAACATAAATACCAAAAACAAACAATAATTTGAAAATTTTATGGTTCCCTAATGCAAACATTCAATTCCCCACAAGTAAAAAAAATCTATTAAAATCAAGTGGTTTAGAAAAAATATACGCTAATTGAAAATCAGTAGAAAAATAGTTAATCTCAATATCTCCTTTCTCATAACGATATCAAAGAAAGTGATATATAATCTCTATGTGTTTAATCTAGCTATGTTGATTTGCATTCTTGGTCATATGAATGTTACTAGTATTGTCACAAAATATTGTAATATGGTCAAAGTACAAATCATAATCAAGGAAAGTATGTATCATCTAAAGGACTTTTGCACAATAAACCCTGGTCGCAACATATTCCGCCTTAGCAGTTAAGAGGGCTAAGGAATTTTGTTTCTTGGAAGACCACGAAATGAGATAATTTCTTAGAAATTGACAAGTTTTACTAGTGCTCTTCCTATCCACTCTATAACTGGTATAGTTGGCATCTGAATACCACGTTATAGAAATTGTCCGGTCTTTGGATACCACAAGCCCATTTCAATAGTGCCCTTTAGATATCTAGTAATGCATTTTATGGCAATTAAGTGAGACTCTTTAGGATAAAATTGAAATCTAGCATATAGTCAAATATTCAACATGATATTTGGCCTACTAGCCATTAAGTAAAGTAAACTACCAATTATGCTATGTTAAAGTTTAATATCAATATTTTTATCTTGTTTATCTTTGTCAAGCTTCGTTGTGATAGCCACGAGAGTCTTGCATATCTTTGTATCTTCAAGCCTAAATTTCTTGATGAGTTCTCTTGTATATTTAGCTTGATTGATGAAGATCCCATCACCCAATTGCTTGATTTAGAGTCCAAGAAAATAGTTAAGCCATCATACTCATTTCAAACTCTTTTCTCATGCATGATTCAAAATTCTTACAAAGCTTTTCATTAGTAGATTAAAAAATGATATCATCAACATATATTTGTACTATTACAAAATTATCATCTACATGCTTTGTAAACATGGTAGTATCAACTTTGCCTTTAACAAAATCGTTTAAAACAAGAAAAGTACTCAATCTTTTATACTAAGTTCTTGGAGCTTATTTCAAACCATATAAAGCTTTTTCAAGTTTAAAAATAAAATCTGAATGTGTAAGATCAACAAACCAGGGGGGTTGTTCAACATACACCTCCTTCTTAATGAAACCAATTAAAAATATACTTTTAACATCCATTTGAAATAGTTTAAAATCTTTGAATGAAGCAAAAGCAAGTGTCATCCGTATGGCTTCAAGCCGTGCTACGAGTGCAAAGGTTTCCTCAAATTAATTCCTTCAATTTTGGTGTAACCTTAGGCCACTAACCTAGCTTTATTTCTTATAATATTTCCTGACTCATTCAACTTATTCCTAAAGATCCATGTAGCACCAATAATTAGTCTATCATAGGATCTAGGAACAAGATGCCAAACTTGGTTACACTCAAATTGATTAAGCTCTTCTTGCATGGTAAGCAACCAATATGAGTTGCTCTTAGCTTCGAGGATATTCTTGAGCTCAATATGGGATATGAATACAAATATCCACATATATCATGAAGTTTAGAGCGAATTTTTATCACTTTGGATACGTCACCTATGATGAGGTCCTTGGGATGATTTGTAGCAAATCTCCAATTCTTCGTAAGTAGTTGAGTTGGTTCACTTCTACATCTTGAGCTTCGCCATTTGTGTCAATTTTTTTCTTGTCATCCTCTTCTTGAGCCGGTGAGTCTTTCACGAAAATCTTTTCAAAATATTAACCTAAAGAATCAATATCTACAATATTCTTCACAAGAGAGTTAGATTCTTCAAACTTCACATGCATAGACCCTTCAATAATCAAAGTTGGTTTATTGAAGACCATAAATTCATACTTGCATTTGAATACCCAACAAATATAGCTTCAAAAGACTTGGCATCAAATTTTTCTAAGTTACCTTTGGTGTTCAAAATAGAATATTTGCAACAAAAACTTTAAATAGAAAACATTTGGTTCTCTCAAATAGTACATGTCAAAGGGAGTTTTATTAGAATTCTTGCAAAAATAAATTTGATTCCCAATGTAATATGAAGTGTTTACGGCCTCAGTCCATAGGTATTGAGGGAGTCCTTATTCACTAATCATTGTCCTAGTTATCGATTGAAGAGTAAGATTCTTCCGTTTAACGACTCTATTTTGTTGTGAATTTTTAGAACAAGACAATTCATGCTTAATTCCATTTTATTCACAATAGGTGATAAAAGAATGGCTAATGACCTCACCACTTCTATCACTCCTTATGCGTAAAATCAAATTTTTTTTCTTTTCCAACCCATTTTCTATAAACATGAAAATGCAAAAAAGCTCCATCTTTATGTTCTAAGAAGAAAACCTATGCAAATCTTGAGAAATCATCAACTAAAATAATAACGAAACGGTTACCACTAAGATCAGGCCAAACAAGTCCATATATATTAATTCTAGAGGTTTAGATGTCATCATATACTTGATTGATTTGAAAGAGGACTTGGTTAGTTTTTCAAGTTGGCACACATCACAAATACGGTCCTTTTCAAACTTCAAGTAAGGAAAACCCTTTACCGATTTCCTAAAATTAATTCAGGATAGAGAGTCAAACAAAACATGACCTAGTCTCCTATACGATAGCTAAGAATCTTTATAAAAAGCATTTAAACAAGTGGCATTGCAATTCAAATTTAGCATGTGAATCATATAAATATTGTTTTCATGAAAACTGAAAAAAACATAAGTATTTGATTTCTTGTCTAAAACATCACAAGTAGAGTCATTAAAAATAACTCTTAACCCTTTGTCACAAAGTTGACTAATACTTAATAGATTATACTTGAGTCCATCTGCCAAAATAATATCTTCAGTTAAAGGAGATGAGCCAATCTTGATATTACCTATACTAACGATTTTACCCTTTGAATCATCTCCAAAGGTGATAGTGCCAGCTTCTTGATACCTTGATAATATTGCAAAGTTGTTGATATCTCAAGTCATGTGCCTTGAGCAATTACTATCAAGATACCATCGGTCCCTACGTCTTGGAGCCTTGGTGTGTACCTATATCATTTAGAATAAGAGTTGATTTTGGTACCCAAACATTCTTAGGTCCTATAATGTTAGTTTTTTGAACCCAGACATAACTATTTGATGCATTCAATCTATCATAATAATACTTAGCCTAATGACCTTTGCGGCTACAATAGGTGCATGTATGCACCTTGGCATATAAAAATGCATGATGTGTGTGAGCATGATGAGCAAGTGCATTTGTGTGTGCATGATGAGCATGTGCATTTGTGTGTGCATGTTGTTCTTGTAATTGTGGTGGGGTGTGAGCATGATGGTGTGTGTATAATACATGATATTTCTTTTGAGCTTGTCTATTTGAAACATTGCCTCTAATCTAGCATTATCAAATTCACATTTTTTCAAAACACTGATCAAAGTATCAATTTTGTTTTTCAAAGTGAAATCTAATTTTCATCAATGATTGAAATATTGCTTTGCAATAAATATTATGTGCAACAAAATCCTTTTGTGTCTTTTCAAATATGGAAGATAAATTTTTTTCTTTTAAAATAACAACTAATTTATTTTGAAGAAGTTCTTTTTTCTTTTTCTTTTTCAAATATTTCTTTTTGAGAAAATCATAGTTGTTGGAAAGTTCTTCAAAAGCCTCACCTAATTCATCCATGGACAATTCACATTCATGAAGAGAATCGGAAGTTACCTTGGGTGTGTTTTCATTTGTCATGAAACACACATTAGGCGGTCCACCGCTTCTTCAGAATCGCTCTCTGAATCCCATATTGCCTTCAAAGCCTTCTTTTTGTAGGGTTTCTTGGAGGTAGTGGGTTTGCTTTTTGTATCCAGACACTCGACAATGACATGTTCGAGCTTTCAGCAATTGTAACACACTATTTTCTTCTCTTCCTTCCCTTGCTGTCTTCTTCGGTTGTTGAATTTGGCTTTGTTGTACATCCTTCTAATATTCTTTACAAGGAGGGATAAGTCTTCATCACCTTCTTGGTCATCATTGTCATCATTGGTAACTGTAGGAGTGGATTTAAAAGCAAGAGTCTTTTTCTTTAGGGGTGCTTTCCTCTCTACCCTTTTTTTAATCTCCTAGCTTTTAGATTCCCTATGAGACCAATGAGCTCCATCTTCTCTTTGTCATTAAGCTCCTTCAAGGTTATAAACTTGACCTCCCAAGATGGTGAAAGTACACGAATCTCCTTTCTCACCTTTGATCATTATCAATCTCATCACCTAAAGAAGCAAGACATTGGTAATCTTAGTAAACTTGGTAATTATATCATCAATGGATTCATTTTCATTCATAAAAAAATTTTCATATTGGGAACGCAAGAGATCAATCTTAGCTCTCTTGACTTATGAAGTCTCCTCATGTGTGACAACTAAGTGTGACCAAATCTCAAATGTGGATTTGCAATGAATTATCCTAGCAATGTCATCATCATTCAAGGCTTGAAGTAAGGCATAGTGTGTCCTAGAATTTGCATCAAACTTCTTGGTGGTAATTTTAGATCAAGTGGGCTCATTACCATCAGGTACACTAAATTGTTTGGTCAATGCATTTACAACTCGGCTTCCTAGGGATTGAAAGAAAATAGTCATCTTAACCTTCCATATGAGAAAATTAAGGCCATAAAACTTGGGTGGAGTGTTAATACGTTCAGCCATGTAAACTAGTCTCAAATCAATCAAATAGTGTAAGTGAGTGATTAATAAAGGATCTCTCTAAGGTGGTTAAACTAAAAACTAGAGTCAAGGCTCTAATACCAATTGAAAGTACACCTAGAGGGGGTGAATAGGTGTAATACTAATCTTATGGTTAATAATGTAAAAATACAACAATTAATAAAATGAATGATGTAAACAGTCAAGTTTAATCAAGAAGTGAAGTCGAATTCTCTATGAAGGGCTCTATAACTTCTTCTCTATATTCTTCTAGACAATGAGTTGAGGTGCTCAATTATCTTCTTGATTAAGAGAGTGAAAACCGAAAAGTAAATATAAAGTTGGAAATGAATAACAAGTGAAATGAATGTAAAACACAAGTGTAAGCAATGCAAGTAGACTAGAGCAAAAAGCAATCGCAAACACAAATGATTTGTTTCGAGGTTCGAGCATCAAGCTCTACGTCCCCACCTTCACTGTGTGAAGAATTTCACTATCCACTATGGATCTTTCCACAAAGAAGCCTCCACAAGAAACTACAATGGTCTACACAGACCTGAGTACACAACTCTAACTTTCAATCCTTTACACAAGAGATAGCACAAAGCTAATGAGGTTTACAAGCTCTTGGTGACTACAAAAATCATAAACAATCCCTTTTACAACTTTCTATAGTATTTGATGTGAGATGGAGCTTGATTGCACACATTTATTATATTATTCTTTATTACATTTTCACATTTATCATGTAATAAATCTGCTAAATTCTTTGTCTTAAATGTCTATTTTGTAGAAGATAATCATGGGGAGAAAGGGGATAAAATCAAATAAATATCAGTTAAATTTAGATTTAACTAGATCTATTTGGTTAGAAGAGAATGATCCCAAATCCAGTTGGTTAAATTACGTTTTTGATTAAATTCAGTTTTTAGTGAATCAAGTGGTTAAACATAAAGATCAACTGATGTTAACATCAAATACAAAGTCCAATCCAAAGGGATAAATGGATAGAGAGAAGATCAACGGATGAGATGAAACAATTTAAACTCAGATTCTGACTGGATATATTTTAGTATCTGAATCATAACCTTTGCTACTGAAACTCAAATCTGATGATTCAAGATGATTCAAAAAGAGAACTTAAAGGGCTACAACTCTTAAGTTGATCACTATTTCTAATTCTGTCATTTGATAAGTTATATTCGACAATTAATATGCCAACAGACTGCATATCAGAACTGTATTTCCATATCAAATCCAGTTTGGAGATAAGGGGAGGATTTAAATTCAGAAATAGTCATATTCCCTTATCTTTAGACTCATTTCCTTATCCATTTATATCGTATAAATACCCCACACATCAAAGGCAGAGGAACGACCAAGCAGAGAGTAGAATTTAGGCTATACTGTAGTTTGTAACTTAGGTTTTTAGTTTTCTTTTATGTAATTTTTATTTTCTTTATGTAACTGAGAGGAGATGAGACTTTTATGGAGGAATGAGAACAATCTTGTACCGAGGGTGACAGCGGTGTAAGTGATCTTTTCTTTTATTATTATTTGAATCAAAATAAAGTTTTCTTTTCTTTTCTATTCTTGTTTTTGTTTGCTTCCCACTTCTGTGTTTGTGGATTCAAATGAATCTGATAGCCTCAAAGTTGCCTTACCCTTGCAAGTGTCGTTGATGGCTTATGGTGATGGATATCTATTATTATGGTAATGTAGCTTGCCCCTTCATTTCCTAGTTAATGGCTTATGGTGATGGATATCCATTTCTATAGTAGTGTAGCTTGCCCCTTCATTTCATAGTGTAAATCGAGAATGGGAAAGATCCTATTTGTCATATTTCTCTCGCCTTCAAACAAAGGTACATCGTCGATACGGGTCAAAGGTAAGCAGACACCGAAGAGGTAAGTAAGTTTTTTAGGTTTTAGTTTTCTTTCTTTTAATTTTTTTTGTTTAGATTACCAACACCATCAACATCCAACTCTTTTATCACTCTTTTTAGTTTCTTTGTGTATATATCTATTTTCTATTTTTTTCACTTTCTCAATCTACCACCTTCTCCCTAACTTAACTGTAATTCCATTTTTTCTCTTTTCTTTGCAAGAACTATAAGAAGAACTTTAACCATTCTTTGTAATCTAAAAGAAAACTTGCTAAAAAAGTTTCCATCGCTAGTCCCTCCTTGTGGATCACGACCCGCATAGTCACTTGCTATAGCGGTAGCATTGAGAACTTTCATATTCTATTCTTAAAGTTCTAAAATTCTATATTTTTGTGCAGGTAAAACCTCAATCAAATTTTGGCGCTATTGCCGAAAAAGGACGATAAGTAATTCTCTTTTTAAGTTTACATTTTTAGTTAACCTTCTTCTTTATTCTTGGTGTACAGGTTTAACAACAAGGAAATTTTTCTACAGTGGACATATAAGTGGCCCTGGACTTTACTCAAGAAAGCAGAGCCCACAAGCCCTCAGATTTGCTACATTCCTGTGGCAAGCTGAGTGAACTACTAAACTGTATTTTCTGCAGGTTGGCTGAATTGTAAAGTTTAAAATCTATAGCTATTTATTTTCTTATTTGACTCACTGTACATACATTTCAAACACAATAATAAAATTTTGATTGTAAATGCTAAAAATGATTTAGACTTTGCATTTAGGCATGTGTCTATTTCATTAATTTTTTATTTACTGTTGAAGAGTACTGGAGCCTAGGTATGTGTGTATAGAATTTAGTATAAGATTCATTCTTGCATAAAATATTGCTTGAGTGTTACTTTTTTCTATATACTTGTACACTGCACTAAATTGATTTAATGGTTTGTCCTATAAACAAGATATGGTGGGGAAGTCATTACCCTCCCTTAGCCAACAAATAATCTCCTCACTCACTAACCCAAGCCTAACTAAAACTGAGTAGATGTTGGCCCTAGGGACATCTCGAACTCAAATAGGAGACTAACCTAAGGGGAAAGTTGATTTGAATTTGACTCTTACCAAATCGGCGTCAAAGGTTGGAGATTGAGAGGGAAACCCTGAAGGCTTGTGGTTTGACTTAATTAGGCCCGTCGCTTTTGCGCGGATACCTCCCACCAATCTTACCTCTACCTGGCCAATTAACTTATGGTCAGATTCATCAATATACCCCCAGTGGACAGTCTATCCAGTTAGGAGTCATCTAGGTCTAAGGTTTACCTTAACTTAGGTTAGATTTTTTTCTTTTCATTTTATTTATTTGCTTATTTGTTGGTTTTCTTTGTTTATGTTTGACATTTCCTGTGTGATATGACTTATAATAATAATTATTTTTAATTTTAATGGTAATCCATATTACAGCCCGACCTCTTTTTCATATATTACCAACCCGGTATATCATAATTTTAACCAACTTAGTGTTTCAGATTGGTCTTATCCGAATCAATATAACCTATGCCTTCAATCTTATGACCATGATTTCTAAAATAATTTCACCTCTTCATAGAGTCAATGGGGATTCACCTCCACGAGTCTAATTTTCAGCCAACTTGTCCTCCTTATCCAACTTGTCCATAATATTTTCAAGATTCATACTCAGTTCTACTAGTCCAAAATAGAAAAACATCAAGTTTGGAAATGAGTTCGCGTGAGTCCAAGCAACAATCACAAAATCTGACAGACTCATGATTTCACCACAAATTTCAAAACAAAACTTCATCTTTTAAAGTCTAATCGCAACAAAATGATAACCAGTCGACTATGAAAAGATGCTTGAAGCCATGACTCAGACTGAAATCGCTCGTAATCATGACATGATATAATGATCCAAACTCTTCATTCTCACCGTTTAACCATTTCTGATGTTGCTAACCATTCTATTAGAGCTGAAGAATCTTGTTATTTTGGAAAACAAGATTTCATTATAGCACACCCATTTGAACATGCCCAAACTCCAAAATTTGAAAACCACATTGACATTTTGGCAAGTTATCCCTTCCCTGAAATTGAACTTGAGAATGAATATGATCCTGAACCTCAACTTGGTAATTCAATTCTACTTCATCATTCAATAATGACTCTGGTGTCTTCAATCTTTTTTCTGAGTCAACATTGGATCTTATGCCTATTAATCATGAAATTGAATCGCCAGTCTTGTATGATCATCATATTGAACTTGACCAATTTTATACTTTTGAAAGTCCCATTGACAAGTTCTCATTTTTATGAAATTGAACTCAATGAGAAATATGACCTAGATTCTCAAATTCGTGATCCAGTTAAAATTCCTGAATCAAGATTGACTCTTGTTTTATTACCCAACTTGAGCAATATTTTAGAGTCAGTTTTGATTCCCACCCGACATTCTTGAACTTGAATCACCAACATTAAGTCACATTCCGTTGTAGGGAAATGAATGTGGACTTGAGTTTTAACTTCTTAATTTGGACCCACTTCCTGAATTAATCTCGACTCCTGAACCTTTACTTAACTTTAGTCACTTTCCTGAGTAGGTATTAGTTCATGTACTTCCTAAGTCCAAGAAATAAGTTCCGCCTATGCATGCCCATAGATCACGGCATACACATGCTCCTCACGTTCACACTCATAACACTATGTATGCTCATGTGTACACTTGTACACATTGTGGACGTAAGGGCCACCTTGCAAAATTTTGCTTTGATAAAATTAATGATTCAAATTTTGTAAATAGATTTGTTTGGGTTAGGAAAGGTGCTAACCCCTATAGACCCAAAAGTGTATAGGTACCAAAAGCCACTCTTATCTTATTTGATGTAGGTGTGGGGTCTCACAAGATGTGAGATGCATTGGTGGCTTGAGGTATATTCGTTCCGAGCTAAACAGTGACAATTTTGAATGCATCACTTTTAAGGGGAGTTTGATGGGAGGACCACCATGGTTTGGAGACATACAGATGTGCCCTCTTGGTTTTGGTAACTATCTCTTACTCCTATTTATGTTTACATGCTTTTAGATTATTCATTTTTAGCATGTCATGTTTTAATGCTCATTATACCATATGCCATGATAATTAGATGTATGACATACATATATAGTATTTGAGAAACACTCATGTTTATAGGGATCTATATTTTCTGTGTTCTCATCTTAGTTTATCTATTGTGTATATCATAGCTTTAATAGCATATGCATTTACATAATGATCATATTGGTTTTAGTTTATGACTTTTTGCACTTCATATTTTGATTACATGTTTAGATGTAGCTTTCATTAAAACTTGTGTATATACTTGTACAACTAGTGAGCTACAAATAAATTATTATATGTTTGTGCTTCATTGCTCATTTGTGCTCGATTGCTCATTTGTGCTCCTTAGATGTACTAGTATAGCCTAGTTTTGATGATTAATTCATTTTAACTTGTTTTTCCTATTCTTGGACATGTTTTCATATGTTTACCTTCATGTATATGTAAATTTTATCTAAAACTATTGGGTATACATATATACCCTTGAGTCATTTTGCATTTCATGTAATTTTTTTTGACTCATTTGTGTTTAGGGATGTGTGTGTATACCTTTAGATTTAGACAACACATACATATGCCTTGAAGTTTGAATTATTTTGATGAAAATTAAATTTTTACGATTTTCATGTTTTCAAAAAGGAATTTTATATTGAACTTAAATGCCTCATTCTATGATTTTGTTGATTACATGACTTCTTTCACTCACATTACTTGATGTTTTCTCATGACATAATTTTCATTAGTATTATATGTACTATATAGACTTTGAGTGATGATTATGTGATTTTCAGATTTTCTTGGATATATTCTTATTTTATTCCTTGCTTGAAGGATTTCGTACTAATTTTCAAGATTATCATAAAACTAGTTGCGTATTTCTTCATTTTGGAAGAGTTTTCAAACTTGCTAAAATTATTTTCAAACTTTTTTTTGAAAAACCCTTCCATCGAAGGGTGGTTGGATGGGCAACCATGCCTTGTATGCTCAAATTGAAAATCTTTTTAACATGTGCATGATAGAGTAGCCTTTATGAGTTATACACTTGATCCTCATTATGTTTTCAATTGGTATCACAACTGATATCTATTTTGTATACTCATATTTGTTTCTATATATGTATGCTTCAATTTCAAGTAGTATCAATTTTGATTGGTATTTAATTTTTCATATATATATATATATATATATATATATATATATATATATATATATATATATATATATATATATATATATATATATCTATGTATATATGTTGTGATTGTGCTTACTATATCTTTATATTTTAGAGCACAAATTTTGATATGCTAAGATGATTTAGTCCTTAATGACAATTATTTTTCATTTGGCATTTTATGCAAGCTTATGCATCATTTTCATTAGTAATTCATAAAGGGGGAGAAAAATTCTTGTTTTTACCTTTTAATTGGTATCTTACTCCCACTCTTTATGTTGAAAAATGATATCTTAGTTTTCAATTGGTTTCCTACGCTCCTACTGAAAAAAATATTTTCAATTGGTATATGTTTCATTTTCAATATTGGTATCACGAATATTAAATTGATATTATTCTCTATTTGGAATCTTTATTGCAAAATGATTTTACTGTTTAACCAAAAAGATTGGTTTATATATTTCAATTGGTATCATACTTCATTTTATATTGGTATCTTTATTGAAGTGAATTGTGTTTATCTAAAATGAAAGTAAAAAATAAATTTATTGAAATTGGTTTTGATATTGAAATTGAAAAATATTTTTTTTTCATTTGGTATCAATACTTACAGCATATATATATTCTTACATTTGGTATCAAAATTATAAAATATTTTCATTTGATACTAATCTTTACAATTGGTATCAAGATTTACAATATATATTTGTTTCAATTGGTATCAAAAACTCACAATGTTTCATTCTCTATTGCTATCAAAACTTTACAAGATATTTTCAATTGGTATCTAAAACTTTCAATTGGTATCTTTTGGTACTCTAAAAATTTTTGTAGTTTCTATTGGTATTATAATTTGGTATCATGATGTGATGTTTCAATATATACCTTTATCATACATTGGTATCTTTTTTTTTAATTAGTATCATATTGTTTTGATTTGTATTGCTTATATGCATGGGAAGTTTAACATCTTCTCTTTATATAGATTCATGTTGAGTGTATGAATTTCATATTGAAGTGATTAACCTTTCTTTGATATGTAGTACACTTGTATAGAGCGAGCTTCACATCTCCTTTTATACATTGTATATTATATTTTAAGTGATTAGGTTTAGTCATCTCTTTTCATATAAATGCATGTATGTAGGGAAAGTTAACTTTACGTCTCTCTTCTTTATGAATTTATATATCATATAAATATACCTTTATTGTTTAATTTGACAAAAATAAGAAGAATTTTTTTAGTTTGTTTTTGCCCCTTTGTTGATGATTGACAAAATGGGGGAGAATGATTTTGAGTTTATATGCATGTTCATTGCATGTTTACTTTTGTTTACTTTTACAATTGGTATAAGATTTTACAATTGGTACAAGAGCAATTGTTATCAAAGCATTTTTATGTATTTTCATGTTCATTATGCATATTTATGCATGTTTACGTTGAGCATTCATTGCATATCTTTATTGTTTATTGCTATGCATGAGTTGAGGGGCAGCTTCTATGAAGCTTAACTTTAATCCATGCATATATAACTCCATGAGGTTTGTCATTATCAAAAAGGGGAGATTGTTGGCCCAGAGGCCCCTTACTCTAGTTTTGATTATGATTAACTCATGTAGTTATAGTTTACTAATAATCTTGTGATACTTAGTTTCAGATATTTGATCAAGTTATTAGTAGGTGATTAGCTTCATCAAAGGAGTTTTGGAGCTTTCACATGTTGATTCAAGAGCTCAAGCGTTAAGATTGCATTTAATACTCGGTTGGAGTCAAGCTCAGTGGATCATGTTTGGATCGAGTCTACTTGGAGAAGGAGTTCTACAAGAAGACCTCGGTATTGTGTTTAGTTTAGTGTTTTAGATCTTGTGTAAAGATTAGAAAGTGTTGATATGCTCAAGTTCACACACACACAAAAGTTTTTAGTTTTAAAGTTTATTTGGTTTTGATTTTTCGATTTAACTGATATTGGATTTCATGTCAAAAACATAGATAGATATCTTTATATGTATATTGGATTCTATCCATATACAATATGCTTCAAAGTTGTTTCAATATCATATTTTTGTATTTACGTGAGTTTTGAAGAAAACGGTTTTCCATTTTAAAACTTCAATTTTTGAAAAATACGGATTTTGATTTAAGGCAAAATTTCAATATTGTTGACACTCTAAAAAAGACAAGAGTCCTAACTGGCATGAACAATGTCTAACTTGTTGACATTTATAAAAGACAAGTGGTAGACAAGCTGACGACCAGTTTTACCCATCTCCGAGGGACAAATCAGCGACTAGGACTCTACTGATCCAGTGAAGCAGACAGTGAGCCCAGATTGTCTTTGAAGAGATCTAAGCAGGTCCAAGATGCTAGGTTAGCTTAACACTTAGCATCACATAATCCCGAGGGGATAGCCTCACCTGAGAGGCTAAGTTTGTCCAACTTTGCCTTGGAACTGTTCAAAGCTCTATCAGAGAGCTAACTTATAGCTTCGCCTGAAGTGCTCAGTTAACTCCGCAGAGAGTTAGCTTCGCTTGAAGCCACACGCAACCACGCAGAAGGATGTTCGGTAATTTCGCCATAGATGTTTATCCAGCTCCGCTGAAGAGCTTTCTTCTGACTTCGCCAGATGCTCCTTCCAACTTCGTTGTGAGCTCGACGCGGTAGCTCTGCTGCGGGTCATTCATGGTAACCTTTGACCAATTAAATCTCCAGATGAGATCAAATCTATTCAAGATCAAATCTAATCAAGATCAAATCTGAGATCAAAGTTGGCAATTGTTTACCATAATCTCTTGACTCTCTAAAACAAGTATGAAGATCAGGGGAGATCTTTCAGTTATTTAGAAAGAATCAAAACAGATCAGGAGATCAACGCTACCTGCTATTCCAAACTTCGCGGAAGTTGATTCAAGCCTCGCGGCAACGCTACTTTCTAGATTTAAACAAATTGACTCAATCTGTTTTCAATTTTTTAAAGGGACAATTATACCCCTGCTCTCCCTATAAATAGCCCATCAGAGGCACGCGAAGAAAAGGGGAGAGACAGGCGCACATAGAGACATAAGCACAGAGAGAGAGAGGCTGGAAAACAGAAATCTATTCTCTTACTTCCAAGAATTCAGAGAAGTACTTCTCTAATCAGGGTGCTGATACCCGAAGATCTTCCTCTCTCTCAAGGAATTTTCGGAACCAGGCGAGAAGGAATTCTCAAGTGGAGGCAGTTTGAGAAGTAACAAGAGGGTTCTACCAACCTTCTGTTCTTCGATTCCCTAAACCAGGCAAGAAGGGAATCCCATCAGGCAGCAGTCTGATTGTCTGATCGATCACATCGTCAAAGGGATAAAGTGGTCGCGCGCTGACCAGACTCCAACCGGCACACTTCTCTAGAATCTCAGAGGAGATCTACTTGTAATTTTTTTATTGCAAAAGAATTACTTGTAATTTAACTCCTCGACCCTTTTTTTGTAAGTTTTCCCCTTTGTAAAATCTATGAAAAAAAGGTGGCGACTCCGTTGGGGATTGAATTCTCCACTTTTGAGAATCAAGTGTCGCAATGCGACGAACAGACCTTCGGGTCTACTTCTGAATTCAAGGAAGCTGGTGTAGCCAGAGCCCCTCTGGCTAAATCTTCGAAGCAAGTCTCTGTGGAGATAGGTGAGGCTCTCTGCGAGCCTACCACGGTCTTCTGGCGCAACACGGAAGCAGACCTGCAATGTAAGGGTTAGAATCTTCAGCCTGTTACCTTCGAAAACCTAGTCGTTCACTTCCACTAGGGAAAATTCAAAGAACTCCTCTCTGGGGGTGGTCTAATGCTCTATGTATGAAAGCATAGAAAGGTCTCGATGGCTAAGGTTTCGCAGCAAAAACCAGAAGCAGAATCCTTCTGACACCTCCTAGCCTCGTGTGTGGCTAGCCAGGTTCCCTACGAACCTAAGTTTCCTTTTTCAAAGCAGATGTGGAGGCCAAAGCAGAAGGCTCTGTATGAAGCCTCAAGTGTAGCTACGCCACAAGTTCGTCTCTCTCACGAAAAAAAGACAAGATGCCTGCCTGTTTCGTCGAGGCTTTCAGCCGCGAAGTTACGATGACGACCATGCCTTCGCCTAATTCAGGAGCAGTAACTCCTCGTGCCAGCCTCATTCTTATGAGCGAAGCTACTGATATAGTACCTCAGGGTACACATGATGTTCGCAGCTGCGAAGCTGGAACTAAAGCGCCGCAGCGTGCTTCGTTCCCCGGTTCTTCAAGTACTAAGCTCGCCCTTCGCAGTGAAGCTAAGGGATTGCCCCTAAGTGCTGATAGCGATGCTTATGAAACTTCAGTGCCCAAGGGCATTTCCAAAGTTTTTAGCCGCAAATTTAGAGCCTCTGCGCTGGATCGTTTAGGCCCGACTGGGTCTGACTTGGGGGAATTCTTGACAAGCAAACGGAAGTCAGAATCTTTTCAAACTTCTCCCTCCTATTGTCAACAAATGGGATGTCAGTTGATGACAGTCCACTCAGTCCATTGTCGGCTAGGACCTATCCCCGCCACTCCTCCAGGCCGACGATCAGTTTTTGATCGAATTGGTGCAAGCTCCACTAAAATATCGCAAAAGAAGCATATCGCAAGATCTGCCCTCTGCAATCGTTAATATGATCGGAAGAGGACGAGAAGCATACTTCGTTCCAGACGCCATTGGGGTGTACTGCTGCACCATGATGCCCTTCGGATTAAAGAACGTGGGCGCAACTTATCAGCAGGCAATGAACACAATTTTTCGCGATCATCTCCGAAAAATGGTAGAATACTATGACCACCTTCGTGACTTGAGAACGATGTTCGATATAATGCGGGCTCATCAATTAAAATAAATCCGACAAAATCCTTCTTGGGAGTTTTGAGTGACAAGTTCCTTGGGTTTATCATTACATCAAAAGGATTCATCTTGACCAAGACAAAGTCAAAGTAATTCAGAGCATGCATCCACCTTGGAATCTCAAAGAAATTAAAGGCTCACAAGGTAGACTGGCTTTTATCAAAAGATTCATCGCAAATCTCTCGGGCCACTGTCAACCGTTCACCTGACTCATAAAAAAGGGTGTTTCCTTTGTATGGGATCAAGCTTGTCAGGAAGCTTATGAGGATATCAAGAGATATCTCACAAAACCTCCAGTCTTAGTAGCTCCCACATCAGGGAAACTGTTCTTGCTTTATGTAAAAGCTATGGACCATTCTCTTGGTGCCCTGCTTGCTCAAAAAGACGACAATGGTCACGAACAGGCTATTTATTATCTGAGCAGGACTCTGATAAGGGCGGAATTTTGCTATAATCCTATTGAGAAGGAGTGCTTAGCTCTTGTCTTTGCCGTTCAGAAGACACGACATTATTTTATCGGCCAAACTATACATGTCATTTTCAGAGTGAAGCCTTTGCGTCTTCTCATGACAAAGCCAGGATCATTGAATTAAAGATTAGCTAAGTGGGCGCTTCTTTTGTCTTAATACGCCATGCTCTTTATCCCTCAAAAGGCGGTTAAAGGTCAGGCCCTTGCAGAGTTCTTGGCTGCTCATCCGATTCCAGAAAACTCAAAACTTCATGAAGATATTCCAGATGAAGTCTTTGAATCTAAAGTAACTTCAGAGGATGAAGTTTGGCAGGTATTCTTCGATGAATCATCTCAAATAGGCCCTAAAGGCAGGATCATTGCCAGCGTGGGGTTGTGTTTATCTCTCCACAGAATCATGTCCTTCCAAGAGCATTTTCTCTGACGGAATCATGCTCCAACAATGTGACAGAATATAATGCTCTACTTATTGGCTTCAGCTCGCGCACGAAATGGGGGTATGCTACCTTGAAGCTTACGGTGATTCAAAATTGATTATCAATCAGGTTAAAGGCAAATACGAGGTCCGTCACGAAGACTTGGTGCCTTATTATCACGCGGTCATCGAAATGGCTAATCTGTTTGATGGTTTTTATATCGGGCACGTATCTTGATCTCAAAATACTAAGGCAGATGCTCTTGCTACATTAGCAACAACGCTAGCCTTGCCAATCAACACCAAATATCACCTTACAGTGGCGACTCGACACCTTATCTGCTGTAAACATATGTTAAGAGACAGAGAGTTCTATAATATCTTGACGGATCTTGAGCCGAGAGATTGGCATTTTTCTTTCATCAACTATGTTCTACATGGTCTGCTGCTAGACAATTCTAAAGAAGCGACATCTATCAGACGAAGGTCTCTCCGTTTTTACTATGATCCAACTCGGAAGACACTTTACCGTCGTTCGTATGACAGAGTCCTCCTTCGTTGTCTTTCTAATTCAGAGGCACAGGAAGTGCTTAAAGAAGCACACGACGGCATATGCAGAGCTCATCAGCCCGGTCCAAAACTTAAAGATTGATTGCACAGGCTTAGATATTATTGGCCAACCATGATAGCTGACGCCATCCAGTATGCGTGAAGGTGTAAAGCATGCTAAATTCATGCAGACTTAATACACCAGCCTATGGAGTTGCTCCACCCAACTATTGCTTCATGGCCATTCAAAGCATGGGGAATCGATGTCGTAGGGTCAATCAGGCCTTCTTCGACAGAAGGACACCGGTTTATCCTGGCGATAACTGATTACTTTTCAAAGTGGGTAGAAGCTATATCACTGGTTGAAGTTAAAACTTCTAATGTGGTTAATTTCATTAAACACCATGTCATTCATCGATATGGTGTCCCTAGGCGGATCATCAATGATAACGGTCCCCAGTTCATAAGCCAGGTATTCTATCGATTCTGTGATAAGTACCAAATTCAGAATGTGGCTTCAACTGCCTATAATCCTGCCGCTAATGGCTTGGCGAAAGCATTCAAAAGAGAATCATTAAGTTACTCAAAAAGTTTGTTTCCTCGAATAAGCGAGATTGGAATGAGAAGCTTAGTGAATGTCTTTGGGCCTACCGAACCACGGTTCAGACTCCGACAGGCAATACGCCTTTTTCCCTACTATACGGGTGTGAAGCAGTCATACCGTTATAAATTCAGATGCCGTCATTACGAGTCGCTCTGATCACTAAGATCACATCAGAGGATAATGATTGATTGCATCTTCAAGAGCTCGAATCCCTAGATGAAAAGCGGTTATCAAGCTTGGATCTCAAAAGCCTTCAATAAGAAAGTCAAACAAAGAGTCTTTCAGAAAGGAGATTTGGTTTTAGCCGTCAGACGACCAATGATCATGATGCACAAAATCAAAGGCAAATTTCAGCCCAAAATGGGAAGGACCGTTTGTAATAGAAACATTCTATTCAAATGAAGCATATCGCCTTATGACTTCAGATGGTGATTTACTCATGATGCCGATCAACGGCAGGTTCTTAAAGAAGTATTATCCTTGATAAGGATCCTTCTCATGATCAAGTTAACATAACACCTCTGATCAAGACCTTCAAATCCAAGATATGCAGAAGGAGCGCCCCTTTCTTCCTCCAAATGAGATCATACAACCATAAACCTGTAGGAAATTGATCATACACTGGCTGTCTCAAAGAAGAATCAAGGTTACACATACACTAACCAAATTATCCAACACCTTTAACGGTTAAGGATAGAGGAAAATGTTGGTCTTTAAGCCCAACGTAAGTCCTCGACAACTCATCATGCTGAGGGGAATAGCATGGCTAGACCGACTCAAACGGTAGTTAGTAAAGGCATATCAAACCCATTGACAGCTGAGGATTTGCTAAAAATCCTAAGGGACCTGTTCCCATTTGATTCCCTCTCCAAAATCACTTACCAATTCTCATCCATAAACTGGTAAGACCACATATAAAGAACGATAGATCCACTCGAATTACTGCTATGTTCAAACACCTCTAATAGTAAATGAATCTCTCGGTCAAGTTAATACTACACTTCTGACCAAAATCGCTCATACCGCGCATCCATTTCGCTGTTAAGTTAACATTAAACCTATGACAGTGATCCCTTCGATTTTCTCAGTGAAAATGAGACCTTTCTATGCTAAGTTTAACACTGCACCTCTAGCATCCATTTCGTTGTTAAGTTAACATTAAACCTATCACAGTGATCTCCTCAATTTTCTCAGTGAAAATTAGACTTTTCCATGCTAAGTTTAACACTACGCCTCTGGCATCTATTTCACTGTTAAGTTAATATTAAACCTACGACAGTGATTTTCTCGATTTTCTCAGTGAAAACGAGATCTTTTCATGCTATGTTTAACACTACACCTCTGGCATCCATTTCGCTGTTAAGTTAACATTAAACCTATGACAGTGATCGTCTCGATTTTCTCAGTGAAAGCGAGACCTTTCCATGCTAAGTTTAACACTACACCTCTGGCATATCTTTTTGTCAAGTTAATATTACACCTCTGACAAATTGCTTTATGAATTCCTACAAAGTTCTTTTTGTCACGTTAACATTACACCTCTGACATATCATCTTTTATGGGATTCACTTTCAAGCTCCCCAACAAGTTTTCTGAGTCCCACTCAGTCTTTAGTGGACTTTTTTGGTTGTCACATTAACAATATACCTCTGACAATTCTTTCCAAATCTTATACAAATTTTGAACTTGGTGGCTTCTCAATCAGTTATGCCATTGCGACCTCTGAACTGACAGATAGCCAAGTCTCATCTTCAGTCTGGCAAGGACTATTTCATTGTCATCATATGACAAAATTTTGAGCTTGGTTGCTTCTCAATCGATTACGCCTTTGCGACCTCTAAACTAGCAGATAACAAAGTCTCATCTTTCAGTCTGGCAAGGACTATTTCTTTGTCATCATGTCCAGTTCATCACCTCTGAATGACAAAATTTTGAGCTTGGTGGCTTCTTAATCGGTTACGTCATTGCGACCTCTGAACCGGCAGATAGCCAAGTCTCATCTTTCAGTCCGGCAAGGACTATTTTTTTGTCACCATATGACAAAATTTTGAGCTTGGTGGCATCTTAATCAGTTACGTCATTGCGATCTCTGAACTGACAGATAGCCAAGTCTTATCTTTCAGTCCAGCATGGACTACCTCTTTGTCATCATGTCCAGTTCGTCACCTCTGAATGACAAATTTTGAGCTTAATGGCTTCTCAATCGGTTATGTCATTGCGACCTCTTAATCGACAGATAGCCAAGTCTCATCTTTTAGTCCAGCAAGGACTATTTCTTTATCATCATATGATAAAATTTTAGGCTTGGTGGCATCTTAATCGGTTACATCATTGCGATCTCTGAACCGACGATAGCCAAGTCTCATCTTTTAGTCTAGTAAGGACTATTTTCTCAAATATATGACTAACTCTCTCAGCTTATCACCGCTAATTAGATTAGTTATATTAGTATTCCGTTTCCTTTTAAGGGATGCAATACAACTTGAAAGCAAGAATTCAGAAGATAAAACAAGTTGGAAATGCGTTAGAGGAGTCAAATAAAATCATTTTTTATTGATTCCAAAAGAGGGATACATGAATGCACAGATTACAAGCTACGACGGCGCTTCATAGGACTTGATCCGTTCTTCAAGAATGGCCAGCCTAGTCTTCCTCTTTTCAGCAACCCTGATAAGCGCCTGCGACCTCAACTCAACCTCATTAAAGCTCGCTATCTGGGCTAAGCGAGCTTCAATTTCAACCAAGGTTGCCCTCTGTGCTACCTCCTGCCGCAAGACTTCGTCATTTTGGGCCTTAAGCTGCTCAAGCCGGGCAATCACTTCAAGACGCACTAGTTCAGCCTTGGACAAAAGAAGATTAGCCTTTCTGATCATTTCCTTGGCCTTTTCAATTTTATCCTCAGCGTCAAGAAGAGCACTGCTAGAAGCGTCTATGGCATCCCCGAGCTCTACTTTCCTTGTCTCCAAGGATTTCAAGTCAGAAGAAATTGCCTTAGCAGCTTCTTGAGTGGCGAGACGAGCTTCATGCATTTGAGTAACAAGATGCGCAAGCTGTTCATTAACGGAAGACTCCAGATTCGAATGGCTAAGACGGCGGCATTCGTTCACATCCCTCTCGAGTCTGTCCACCAAAAGCTCCAATATGGCGGCCTGGTCATCCCCTCCAATGTCTTGGATACTGTCAATGCTTCAAGAGAGGACCACCTTTAAAGCAGAGAATAAGGTAGTCGAGCCCTTCAAGACCAAAGTAATGGATCGCTTCAAGCTCTTATAAAAGCTGTCGACTAACTCAGCCACGAATTCGTTCTCGGCCTCAATTACTCCCGACAATCGAGCAGCCCCTAACGACAAAGCTTCCACTGCCTTCACTGGCGTAACTATGGAGGAAATGATATAAGCACTGGCTGCAGCAACATGAGGGGTCGTCGGTGATCTCGGAGGAGTCCTCATTGAAACCAGTACACGAGCCACAACTGAAGTAGGACTAGTGACTATTTCTGGGAGAGCTGGCTTAACTACCAATGTTAGAGAAGTAGGACTGGTAATCACCTTCAGCTCCGCGCTCAACAAAATAGGCGGCACCGGCAAAACCAATGACACCTCACTTACTAATATAGTTGGAAGCAGGGATGGTTCCGTGACTACTGTTTCCTCAATCCCCCTTCAACTTGTTAGTTGAGGTTGATAGGAAGGCAAACCGTGATGCAAGGCCTCCAGCTCAGCAGCATCCGCCGCGGTCGAAGTACTTGCTTCACCACCGGTCCCCTCACGAAAATTGGTTGGCTCCCTCGAAGTCGAAGCACCAAGAGGTGGAACACCTGTAGCAAGATTTTATTTAAGCAAGGCGTAATGAATATCAGAAGAAAATCACTGACGAAAGAGCAGAATGATACCAAAAGATGGTATCCACTCGACTGCCTTGGCCGCAGTCTCTCTCTGAAGTCCTTCGACAACGACTTCAGTCCTCTCAGGATCCATAGGAAAGTCTTTGGCAGAGTCAACACGGACGACTGACCCACCTTCGCTTGCCAAACCCTCTGTGGTCCACCCAAAAGAGTTAGAAGCTACGGGACTTCCTTTTGAAGTTCCAGCACCCGAAGGACCTACATCGGCCGCATCACCTCCAGACTCTTCCAAGACGGCGAAATAGCCAGCCTCATCGCCTTCTCTATAAGTGAACAGGGAATCATAATGTTCCCCCTGTTCTTCGCAGTCTCAGCTCTCGGGTCTCTCACTGCCTCAGTTCCTGAATCATGAACTAAACAATGAGTTGTATGGAATATATAAGAGTGTAATGCAAGAACGAAGCTGATCTTACTCAGGTCTGGGACAGCTTTACCAACAGTCTGCCTAGGAGCTGACAACTTAATGACTAATGGAGCAGGAGGAGGAGGCACTATAGATGATTCCCCTCTGCAATAACCGTAGGAGCGTAGTGACGAGGCTTCTTCACTACCCTCTTCCTACAGGATCCGCCTTCCTGCTTTCGCTTGAAGTCGACATCAGGGTCTTCTTCCTATACTTCTTCCACATCAACATGTTCCACGGGGGCTGTACCTACCCCACCAGAAGCAGTTGCTGGAGCCTCAGCACCCGTATCTATTTCAAAGCGGGAACTTACTGCATCTGAGGCTTCGCTATTATCAACAGCAATGAATTCCCCAAGGCCTGGAACGCAGACCCTCTTACCCTCACTCTTCTCAGTGACCTTCCACTTCAGCCGCTGAAAGATCAACTTCATACCAAAGGAATTAATAGAAAATTTGGTGGGTGTGGAGTTTGAGGTTCTATACACTGGCAGAATCTCAGGGTCTTCAGAAGCTTTGGAGTCCTTAGCATCATGCACAGTCTCGCCTCAGTACAGCCAGTATTGAAGTGTTGGGTCCCGCTCTTATACCAAATGTAGGATCTATAATCAAATCAACACAACACTTGACAGGAAGGATTAATTGTTAAGCAAATAAGTAAACTTGCAAGTAAAGAAAACAAATCTCAGAAAATGCAAACGCAAACAAAGAGATTTATCCTGGTTCGGTCCTTGTGACCTACATCCAGTCCCCAAGCCACCCGCTTGAGATTTTCCTTTAACCTTGATCTTGCCACCCAAAATCAATACAACATGTACACCACTTGTCGAATCCCCTTCTCCAAATGTGTACACCTTCTCTTCCACCAAGAGAACACCTTTTACCTTTGTACAACTTGCCTCTTCAACCAAGAAGCCTCCCGTGTACAAATGAACACTTTGAGAATTACAATACTTTTCCTATAGCCTTGATACTGAGTGTGTATGTGGACAAGGTACAGTATAGGAAAGATGAAATTCAGAGAACTTCACTAATGGAATTGTCTTTTGGTGAAGAACAGAAGTTAGGAAATCAGTTTTCAGGTTTTCTGGAATTTGGCTTTGGAAAACTGAATGAAAATCTTGTAATTTGGCCTTTGGAATAACTTCCCTATTTATAGCTGAAGACTAGGGTTAGTTAGGGTAGTTATAGGACCAATTCAGATAACCTAGACGTTGGAAAACGTTGCCAAAAGAATCAGATAACAGAAACTGTCCAACAGTCAGAAACTGTTTATAGTCGACTAGGGTTCTGAGTTAGTCGACTAGACTAGGCAAAATTTCCACTATTAGTCGACTAGGTTTAGCAAGTAGTCGACTAGGTATATGTCTGTTGGCAGAACAGGTTTCTGGATAACTACTCAAGTCGACTGCAACTAACAAGATAGTCGACTTGACAAGGGATTAGTCGACTAGGGAACTTTGATTAGTCGACTAGAAAAGTCTATTAGTCGACTTGGTTACTGTTTGGTCGACTAATTTGACAAACAGAGAGTTGGTCTGTTTCAGGACAATAGACTAGTCGACTTGGGTTTGGATCAAGTCGACTACAGTGTTTATTAGTCGATTATATTGGAACATCAAGTCGACTAACAGGACACTGAAGTGTTGATTTATATCAAGGCTTTTACACTCTATTTCCACTTTACAAACAACACTTAATCAACTCTCCTTGGCACATCTTGAACATGTCAGACTCTTGATTCGTCATGTGTAGAGCTCCAAATGAATTTGATCGTCACGAACGTCTTCATCGAAATAGGTTCCAACATTCTCCCCCTTTTTGATGACGACGCTTTATGTGTGCACAAGTCCTCCCCCTGCATAAAATATGTTATCTTTTCCTCCCCCTGCAGAAAACGGGTTATAACAGATAGAAAAATATTTTGTTCTCCCCCTGCAACAAATATATTCGTACATATATATATAATAACCTTTATATGATACCTGCAAAATATACGTTAGTTGGTACCAAATATAAAAGATCATATCTAACCTTTAGGACTCCAAATCCATTTAGAATTTGGTTTCCACCTATTAGTATATACATAATTGCAAGAATCACATATATCATTCATGTATGAAGCAATATATGTATTTTTATCATAAACACTTAAATTCTTAGGAATCCATATAAACTTACTTTTCTTATTCTTACTTTTAACAAAAGAACTATATGGATTATAACATGAAGATTTTGCATTATATCCAATACCATGACTATCATGTGACAATTTCTGAAAAGACAATAAAGCATTCAAATTTACTTTTCCTTTATTAAACTTAGTCACATTTTGCAAAAGTTCTTCATATTTCTTTTTAAAAACTAACATGTCTTTATCCAATATAGAAATCCTATCATTTAAAGACTTAGTTTCCTTTTTCAGAAAAATATTTTCTTTTATAAACCTCTCATTTTCAGTTTTCAAAGATGATATGACATTTTCAGTTTCATCTTGTTGAGAATTTATAGAAGAATATTGTAATGCATAAACAGAATTTTCTTGTAAAAGTTTCTCATTTTCTTTTAACAAAACTCTGTTTTTCAGTTTTTCAGTTTTCAGATTCATAAATAATTCATTAAAAGCATCTGAGAGTTCAGAAAACGATACCTCTTCATCTTCTATGGCCATGTAACATAAGTTAACATGTTCATTAGATTCTTCTTCATCAGATGATGAGGAATCACTATGTTCTGAAGATGCTTCGTAGTTCTTCTTCTTTCTGAACTTCTTACTCTTGTACTTTTCTTTCTTCTTGAGCAAGGGACAATTCATCTTCATATGTCCTGGTTTATCACAATTGAAACATTTAAATTTACCTTGCTTAAGAAATTTCCTGAACTTCTTTGAGAGCATTGCCATCTCCTCTTCGTCATCAATGTCCGTGTCGGAAGATGCATGGAAGGCGAGTTCTTTCTTCTTTGAACGGTGTTGTCGTTCTTGGTCCTTCTTCCTTTCTTCTAACTGCACTTCATATGCCATTAGATTACCGATTAGGTTTTCTAATGTCATAGTTGAGAGATCATTCGCCTCTTCAATGGCGGTTGTCTTCTTCTCCCATTCTGGTGTAAGTGCACGAAGGATCTTTCGAACTCTTTCAACTTGGGTGTAGTCCTTTCCAAGGGATGCAAGAGTATTTGTGATGTTGGTGAATCTTGTAACCATTTCGGATATGGTTTCATTCTCCTCCATTTTGAATAACTCAAACCTGTGGACAAGAACAGAAATTTTAGACTCCTTAACTTTATTAGTGCCTTCGTGTGTTACCTGAAAAGTATGCCATATTTGATGTGCAGAAGTTGCTGTTGACACTCGGTTGAACTCTTCTTTGGTAAGGGCACAGAATAGAGCATTCATTGCTTTGGCGTCAAGGTTGGCGTTCTTCTTTTGATCTTCACTCCAAGCGTTGTAGTTGGTTGTAGGCTTAGTGTACATTGTTTCTACGATGTTCCAAAGGTCGTAGTTGAGTGACTGCAAGTAGATCTTCATTCTACACTTCCAATAGTTGTAGTTGGTTCCGTCAAATAACGGTGGACGCTGTGTAGAATGTCCTTCCTTGAATTGGGATGATGAGAACTCTGTTGCCATCCTTGTTGTTGACTTGTACCCGAGCTTGTATGCCGGTTCAGGGTATGCAGGGCTCTGATACCAATTGTTGGGTCCCGCTCTTATACCAAATGTAGGATCTATAATCAAATCAACACAACACTTGACAGGAAGGATTAATTGTTAAGCAAATAAGTAAACTTTCAAGTAAAGAAAATAAATCTCAGAAAATGCAAACGCAAACAAAGAGATTTATCCTGGTTCGGTCCTTGTGACCTACATCCAGTCCCCAAGCCACCCGCGTGAGATTTTCCTTTAACCTTGATCTTGCCACCCAAAATCAATACAACATGTACACCACTTGTCGAATCCCCTTCTCCAAATGTGTACACCTTCTCTTCCACCAAGAGAACACCTTTTACCTTTGTACAACTTGCCTCTTCAACCAAGAAGCCTCCCGTGTACAAATGAACACTTTGAGAATTACAATACTTTTCCTATAGCCTTGATACTGAGTGTGTATGTGGACAAGGTACAATATAGGAAAGATGAAATTCAGCGAACTTCACTAATGGAATTATCTTTTGGTGAAGAACAGAAGTTAGGAAATCAGTTTTCAGGTCTTCTGGAATTTGGCTTTGGCAAACTGAATGAAAATCTTGTAATTTGGCCTTTGGAATAACTTCCCTATTTATAGCTGAAGACTAGGGTTAGTTAGGGTAGTTATAGGACCAATTCAGATAACCTAGACGTTGGAAAACGTTGCCAAAAGAATCAGATAACAGAAACTGTCCAACAGTCAGAAACTGCTTATAGTCGACTAGGGTTCTGAGTTAGTCGACTAGACTAGGCAAAATTTCCACTATTAGTCGACTAGGTTTAGCAAGTAGTCGACTAGGTATATGTCTGTTGGCAGAACAGGTTTCTGGATAACTACTTCAAGTCGACTGCAACTAACAAGATAGTCGACTTGACAAGGGATTAGTCGACTAGGGAACTTTGATTAGTCGACTAGAAAAGTCTATTAGTCGACTTGGTTACTGTTTGGTCGACTAATTTGACAAACAGAGAGTTGGTCTGTTTCAGGACACTAGACTAGTCGACTTGGGTTTGGATCAAGTCGACTACAGTGTTTATTAGTCGACTATATTGGAACATCAAGTCGACTAACAGGACACTGAAGTGTTGGTTTGTATCAAGGCTTTTACACTCTATTTCCACTTTACAAACAACACTTAATCAACTCTCCTTGGCACATCTTGAACATGTCGGACTCTTGATTCGTCATGTGTAGAGCTCCAAATGAATTTGATCGTCACGAACGTCTTCATCGAAATAGGTTCCAACATGAAGAACCGCCAGGCACGAGCTCCATCGATGAGGCTCCCCATAAAGGCCAGGCTGCTATTTGGATTGCCTACATACAGTTGGTCATATCCAAACTGACGGGCAAAACCGACTCGAAACATAGGGCTCCAGGTAACAGGTGTCCCCGCTTCTATATAACAAGTGGGATGGCCGGATGCTAACCAACCATTCGAAGACTCCCTGACTCAGTGATGTCTACCTTCTCCTACATCCTTGAATTCTTCACCATAGCCTGCATCGCGAATGTAAGGGAAGCATCAAAAAAGTCTATAGACATCATGACAGCACAGCAGTTTACGAACCGCAGCCACATAAGTCTTTGACCACGAACACCCCTCGAATCGACGGAGAAGCGTCATTCGAACAACTTCTGAGGGCTCCTCACCAGCTTGGATGATAGAGAAGCAGTGAAGGGTGAACCATGCCATCAAATAAGTATATGGCAAACCAATTCTAGGGTTTGGTCCGTCACAAGGCAAGGTAGTCCCCTTTCCCCGCTTCATTGTTGGTGGCCTACAGAAAGCCTCCGTCAATGCACGAAGGCCTCTTTGAATACAGCACATCATGGCTGAAAGAAGTCCAAGAGAACAACCATATACTAGACGAACAGTAGGCAATAAGACAGTCAGATGAATGACATCACCAGACGAAGATGGCACCACGCATCTCTTCGACCAAACCGTTAAAAAGTCAGCTAGAAGCGCCTTCCGGGATGTCGATCGATGAGCCTGGTAATGGAAACTCCAAAGAATATCACCTTTCTCATAGGACCCATCATCTTCTTTCAAATCAAATCCCCTTGGGAGTGCTCCTGCATCCTACGAAAGATGTCTTCATCTGCGACTCCACAGTGAGCCACTTCAGGAGTACCTTCCAGGTCGGGGAACAAATAATTTTCTCAGCTTTTCAAATTGCATGAAGCTCCCTTATGGCTCTCATGCATGCTGGAATAAATGTAAAGGTGGCACATTAACTCCTGGTAAGTCTCAAACAAGGCGGACTCTTGCTTCTCCAGAAGTGCCAATTCTGCCTCGGACGGGAAATATTCTTCATATGGGAGAGACCCTAAAGGTAGAGCAGAGACTTCCCATATCTTGTGCAGAGCCATGTCCAATCGCCAATAGGGGTGAAGATGGTCCCTGTAGCCGGGCAGTACAACTCAAAAATGGCATAAAAGTTTGCTACGCTTATCTGAATGAAATAACAGGTCGCCCTAATGGCCTCGTAGAATCCCAGCCTCTCTAGATCCTCCTCAAAATGGGCAAGGACATATAGAGTCAAGTCTTTCCACCATGCTTTGGGGGGATGAATTCACCTCGGGTTCCTAAAATCAGTGGCTGGATAATTGCCATGAACCTTAAAGAACTGATTTCCAAAAGTCTGAGCCACCACGGGATTTCCTCCCACTGGGATGTCTGGAAGTACGTTCCCAGGGTGGAGACCCAATATGCAGCGAGGAGGACCCGTCCTTGTGTAACCGGGGGACGGAATTATCAACTTCCCCACGTGAATGAAATCAGTAGTCTGAGTCACTTGCCACTGCATCTTCCGAGCCCTCGTCGCACATTGAAAGAAGGATAATGGAAAATGCCGCTTACTAGATGGGAGATAGTACTTCTCACCATCCAATTTGAAAATCCACTGCCCTTCTTCGGCTAGCAGTTGATGATCGTTGTCTGGCGCTGCATCTCCAAACATGAAGCCGGGCTTCAAATAGATTCTTCGGTCGGAATCTTCAAGGGGATCAGTAGTTAAGATGCTTGATTGGTAGTTAAAAGTGCATTTTTATCATTATATTTATCATCACATTTTCATATTTATTCATATAATTCTGCACATTTATTAATATTTTGTGATTTATTGTGTGCAGGCCTCGAAATATTAAAATAAAGATATAAAGCCCCAAAAAGAAGCCCAAAAGACCATTTTCAAGCCCAAGTGCAAAAGTGCAAATACCAAATGTGAAAATTTCAAATACAAAAGGGCCAAAGTTGCAAATATTAAAGAAGAGGGAAGGATAGACTTTTATCCAACCCTAAACACTTGCAGATGAGGATAAAAGCCAAAGAAGGAGAATTTAAGATCACAAATTCGTGGATAAAAGATTTGGGATCTAGGTAACTTGATTCCCAAGTTATATCCAAATCCAAAGATGAAGAGCCGAGATTCAACTTCCAGAAGAAAAAGACCAGATGGACGGACCAGGAGAAGCCACGCGCCAAAGCGCGTGGCAATCTGCTACTGTTTGGCCGCGAAAACGCGGCCCAAGCCGCGTTTTCGCGGCATTATGGATGAAGTCGGATACCAATTTTCGTCGTGGAGTTTATCTTGGACTCTACTCCCTTCTGCACCTATAAATACCCCTGCAGTGCAACCGAGAACAGCGTCCAGAGGCAGAGCCAGAGGGCCAAATCTAGGGTTTTAGGCTTTCTTCTTGTAGTTTAGATTTCCTTTTCTCTTTTGTAATTTTTATTTTTCCTTTTTGTAAAACTGAGAGGAGATGATGTTCTTATGGAGGAAGGAGATCTACTTGTACTGATGGTGACAATCGGTGTAAGTTTTGCTTTTCCGCCATTGTTAAATAAATCAAATCAAGGTTCGTTCTTTTCTTATTATGTTATGTTCTTTTATTCTTGTTGATTCTTGTGTATCTCAGTTTTTGTTTTCTTCTATAGTTGTTTCTCTCTAATGTCTTGCTCACCATGAGAACCAATTGCTTCGAGACTGCCTAGCCGAAGAAGAGCCCTTGATGGCCTATGGCGATGAACAAGTCTTCGTAGTTTGTCTTTTATTTTCATAGTTTAGATCAAGAAGGCGGACGATCCTATACGCCATACTTGTACGCCTTCCAAGAAAAGGTAAATCGTCGCAACGGTTCAAAGGTAAGCAGACTGAAGAGGTATGTGTAGTTTTTTTTCTTTTATTTCTTTAGTTTAGATCTCACACTACCACATTTCTTTTCTTCACTTCCATTGTAAATATCACTTCTTCTTCTCTATCTTCTTTCTTCCTAACTTAACATTAAAAAAAAATAAATAATTTTTAGAGATAATTTACAAACTCTTCCATCGCTAGTCCCTCCCTGAGGATCACGACCCGCATAGCCATTGCTACTGCGGATTTGAATTGAGCACCTCACACCTTTAATTCTCAATCTGAAATTCATTATCTTGTGTGCAGGTAAAAACTCAATCAAAATTTTGGCGCCGTTGCCGGGGAGGGACGGTAAGTTTTTCTCTAAAAAAAGAAAAAATATTAACTAATTCTTTTATTCTTTTCTGTTTGCAGGTTTGGAGAACAGAAAAACAATAGCAGAAGTGGACATATAGCAACTCTGTGCCTCTGCCCTCGAAGGCAGAGCAGCAGAGCCTGCTACTTTGCAGCGTAAACGCGGCAATAGCCGCCGATCCGCGGCAGTAGCAGTGAACTACTGATCAATTTTTTCTGTAGGTTGCTGAAAATTGTAATATCTTCTTTCTACTCTGTTAAAATTTGTTCTGTGATAAACTGTATACTGCTAACTAATTCAACAGTAAAATATTTGTTGTTAAAGATAAAAATTGATTAGATGTTTGCATATTAGGCACGTGTCTTTTCAATTAATTTATTTTACTGTTGAAGAGTGCTAGAGCAAGGTACGTACGCTTTGCATGTAGAATAGGACTCATCTCTTGATTGATGCTTTGAGTGAATCTTATTTACATATTTTGTACACTTGCACAAATTCATCTTAAGGGCATAACCCATTAACAAGATAAGGTGGGGATTTCATCACCCTTCCTTAGCCCAAAAATCATATTCTAAGCACTCACTAACCCAAGCCTAACTTAAAAATTAGTAGACGTTGGCCCTAGGGACATTTCGGACTCAATTAGGAGATTATCCTAAGGGGGAACAGTGTTGGAAGTTGACTCCTGCCAAATCAGTGTCTAGGAAACGGATTGAGGGCCAAAAGCCCGAAGATTGGTGGTTTTAATTAAGGAACGTCTTTGATGGAAAACCTCCCACCAATCTTGCCCTGACCTGACTGATTAACTTGTGGTCAAAGTCTGCACCCTACCTCCCGTGGACAGTCTAACCAGTTAGGAGTCGTCTAGGTCATAGGTCTACCCTAACTTAGGTTAGAATTTTTCTTTTTTGTTTGTTTATTTGTTTGTTTTCTTTTTCTTTTGTTTGTTTTTGTGTGATATGGCATATAATAATAATTTTTCCAAATTTAATCCATATTACACACCTAACTCTTTTTCGGATATTACCAACCCGGCATATCATAACTTTGACCAATCTAGTGTGCCGGAATGGTCTTATCCGAATGAATATAACCCATACCCCCATCTTATTACTATAATTTTCATACTTTCAACTCTTCACAGAGTTCATGGGGTTTCAATTCCCCCGAGTCCAATTTTCAATCGACTTGTCCTCCGTCTCCACCTTGTCCACAATATTCTCAAGATTCATACTCAGATCCACCCAGTCAGAATAGAATACCATCTATCCAGGAAATGATGAGTATGCATGAGTCCAAGCAACAATTACCATCAATCGCAGACATGATTATGCGTGAGTCCACCAACTCACAATTTCATCACGATTACACTTCATCCTTTCAAGTCCAATCACAACATGATGCACCTATCAACTATGAAAGGATGCTTGCAGCCATGACTCAGGCTAGATTAGCCCGTGATCATGATATAGATATGATGGTTCAATCTTTACGTTCTCACCGTTCGGCCATTTCTAATATCACTGACCACTCTCTTAGAGCCGACGAACCAAGTTGCTTTGGACAACAAGATTCTAATTCAGTACCATCATGTGAACTTGCCGAAACTTCAAATTCTGATAACTTGGCAAGTTTTTCCTTTCCTGAAATAGAACTTGAGCATGAATATGATCATGATCTCCCACTTGATGATTCAATTTTACTTCCTGATTCAATAATTGTTGGCCCAAAGGTTACACTCTATTTGTTTAAGTTTTGATGATAACAAACATATAGAAGTTATATGGTACTAATAAGTTGTTTAGAATGAGTTTCAGGTTAGTATCATTTATGATGGCCATTACTTAGCTATTGCAAGGTTTGCAAGGTTTATGATGCTAATAGGGAAAATGGCGCAAGAAGGAATGATCATAGAAGAGAAGGCTTTAGCATGTCATTGCATGGCTCAAGACTTCAGTTTGGCTCAAGAGACTTCATTAGTTTTGTTTTTAGTTTTATAGTTTTGTTAAAGAATAGTGGATAGGTTGAAGCTCAAATACACACACATAAATTCAATACGTTTGATTTTTGATTGAATCGGTTTTGGATTTCAAGTACATATATCGGGTTTTGGATTTGAACCAGTTTTAGTTCTGCTGATTTGCTTGACACCTTTTTACTTTTCTTATCATAACTTTTTATTCTTATATTAAAATAATATGATTCAACTTGCATTTCAAAGATAACTTTCAGATCTAAATTTCTTATTCAATAATCATTTTCAAATTCAAATTTTAAAGATGTCAAATATTTGGTTGAACTCTGTTCTTGTTCTGAAAACATCTTACAGTTTCTGTTTTTACACCTGTCAGTGTTTTATTGATAACTTTCTCATACAAACTGATATTGAGTTGATTTCAGTTGCATTAAAAAGAAGACTTATATATCTACAAATTATTTCTATATACCTTATTCTGAATTCGAATGTTTACAGCCTGAAAAATGTGCTCAAAGTTGACCAATCTGCCAGATTGGCAGTAATGGCTGATTTTCTGGAGGTTGATTTTTAACATGTTTTCAAAATGTTTTTAAGTTCAAATAAAACGTGGTTAGCTGTTTTAGAGGGTCAATTTCTTCCTCTTATATTCAGGTAAAACTTTTCTATGTTTACTCTTCCTAAATCCTATATAAAGGGGTCATTAGGGTAGAGGTTTTCACAACAAGCATTGGCAAAATATTCAAAGTTTTCAAAGGCTTTCAAAAGAGTTTGGTCCTTAGTTTTTGCGCTCAAGAATCTCTCATCGCTCAAGTTTTATTTTCTAAACTCTCTGAATTTCATTTTATTTTTTCACTTACAATATTTGAGCTTCAATTCTAACCATTGTTCTATAGGGTTCTTGTAAGGGAAAGAGGCATCTTTTGCAAAAGAGAGTTTGTGGTCTTTTGATCACCAAGAAATACTTGTATTCGAGATTGTGGAGTTGGGTACTCCGGTGTGATTGTAACTCTTTGTGAAGTTATAGTGGTTGGAAATCCTTCTGGGTGAAGGCGGGGATGTAGAGCTGGGTGCTCGAACCTCGGAAAAATTCTCAGTGTTTGCGTTTGGTTTAATTGCTCTTATCTCTTGCATTATATTCTTTACTTAAATTACTTGCTTGTATGTAATTGCAATTAATTTTTAATTCTGCCATTAAGTTCACTAGATTAGCATTATCACCTATTCACCCCCCCTCTAGGTGATTTCAATTGGTATCAGAGCTAGCGCTCCTGATATTTAGGTTTAACCACCTAGGAGTGAGATCTTGGTTTGCTAATCTTCATTTGCATTGTTCATTTGCACTCATTTAGTTTGCTCTCATGGATAGCCCTCCTATGTTTGACCATATTAGACTTGATGTTTGGAAGGCCAATATGAGTAGGCATTTAAAATCACTAGGTCATCTAGTTTATCAAGCCTCCACACAAGAATCATTCCCTAATAGTAGCAAGCATAAGAAGGCCAATGCATTAGCACTTAGAGCACTTAGAGCATCTCTTAGTGAACATCTTTTACCCGTGTTTGATCATTATGATTCGGCTTTTGCAGTTTGGAGCTTATTGACATCTCCCGAGCTTCCAAGGATTATCAACAAGATGAGGAGATCTAAGAGAGAAAAGTTCGAAGAGCATTGCCTCATGGTCCAAGGGAAGAACTCCCTTGAGGTAAAATCGGATTCTCAAATAGATGATAGCTCTAGTTCCTATTGTCATGGATGTTTTGAAGTTCAAACTTTAAATATGGAACTTGTTCAAAAACATGAAAAATTGTTGGAAAAACATGACTTGTTGAAAGAGGATAATCTTGTTTTGAAAAATGAATTAAAGGATTTGTGCTCTAATTTTGAATTAGTTTTGCAAGAGAAGGAAGAGATTGCAAGTGAATGTGACTCACTTAAATCTCAACTTGAACTTGCTTTAAAGGAAAATGAATTTTTGAAAAATAAAAATGATTGTGATGATGTTGTAAAGCACAATGAGATTTTATTTTCAAAATTGGATTTTACTTTTAAAGAAAATCTTACTTTGAAAAATGATATTGATTCAATTACTAAAGAATTGGATTGGTTTTGATTAAAAATAAATCTTTGCAAAAAGAGATTGATGTTTGTCATGCTAATGTTGCTTCATGTTCTAGCACACCTATTGCATGCTCCACTTTGTCTTCTAATATTGAAAATGATATACTTGTTTTGAAGAAAAGTGTTGATAGTTTGGGCTCCACTTTGAGCCATTGTGCCATGAATCACACACGATTGGAAACCTTGGTTCGCAAGAAACAAGTTCCAACCTTGCATGCACACCCATCTAGGCATACTCATGCTTTTCATGATCACCACCATCATATGTATGCTCACGTGTACACATGTACACATTGTGGTCGAAAAGGCCACCTTGCTAGATTTTGTTATAATCGCATTTATCATGAAAATTTAGCAAATAATTTTGTTTGGGTGAGAAAAGATATTAACCCCCGTGGACCCACGAGAAAATGGGTACCAAAAACCACCTCTTTGACTTTTGATGTAGGTGGGAGCTCTCGCATCACGTTAGAGTATTGGTGCCTTGAGGTGGATGCATTCTAAGCTAAAAGGAGATCCATTTGGATGCTTCACTCTCAAGGAGTTTTGGTGGGAGGACCACCGTGTTTTGGAGACATGGAGAGTTGCCTCTTCGGTTTTGGTAACAATCCCTTACTCCATTTAGTGTTTACATGCTTTTTATGTCCATCCTTTTATAGCATGTTGTGTTTTTATGCTTGTGCCATGTTCATTAGATTAAGATTGTACATGTTTAGCTACTTAAGCACCCATGTTTCATATGGATCTATATTTAGTGTCTCACCTTGTTTAAACTAACATGTATGCTCTAGATCTAATGCACATGCATAGACATAATGATCATATGATATTTATGATTTTTTGGTGATTCATGTTTTTGTTTTAATGATTCATGTTTTGTTTAGTTTGTTGAAGTCCATGTCCATTAGACCCTTGACATGCATGTATAATTTTTGAGATCACCCTTGTTCTTTATGGATCAATCCTTTGTGATTCTCCTATTTGTTTTGCTATTGTGTATGTCATGATTCTAATAGCATGTGGACTCACTTCATGATCGTGTTTTGTTTATCATGATGATTTTTGACCCGTTTTACGCTTCATGATTTGATTACTTGTTTAGATGTGAGTTTTTATTAAAACTAGGATGTATACTTGTACATATAGTGGGCCACAAATAAACCTTTTATATGTTTGTGCTTGGATGCCTATTTGTACCCATTAAATGTTCTAGTATAGTCTAGTTTTGATGATTCATGCATTCTAACTTGTATTCCCATTTGGATATGATTTTATGATCATGTGTTTTAACTTCATGTATATGTCTATCTAGTACAAATTATTGATTATACATATACATCCTTGAGCCACGTGCCTTCATGCATATACTTTGTGGACTCATCATGTTTAGGATATGTATGTAAGCTTTAGTTTGTATAAGACATACATATGCCTTGAAGTATAGATGATTTTTGATGGAAATTTAGATTTTCATGGTTTCATATTTTTAAAGGAATTTCACATGAGCTTATTTGAATATTTTCATGTTGATATGTGTCACATAACACTTGTTCACTCACTTTATTAGTTTACTCATGATTTGCTTTCATGAGACTATGATATGGGATTTATGGATTTGAGTGTTTAGTGCCATGTGATTTACATGTGTTTCATGAAAAACAATTTTGTTTTCATTTCCTATTGTTGAAGAATTCCGTACTAGTTTTCAAGATTTTCACAACTAGTTCATGTTCTTCGCATTTGGTAGAGATTTTCAAACAAATTACACTTTCAAATCTATTTTTGAAAACCCCCCCATTAAAGGGCGGTTGGTTGGGCGACCATGCCTTGTATGTTATTATTGAAAATCATTTTAAAACATGTGCATGAAATGGGTGGTAGGTTATATGAGGTATACACTTGATCTTATTATTGTTTCAATTGGTATCATTGGATCGTTTCAATTGGTATCAATATTGACAATCTTTTTGTATACTCATATATGTTTTATTTGTGCTCCATAATATCACAAACTTTAGTTTTGTCAAACTTGATTTTTAATGAATATCATATTTAAATTGATTAGTTTTCAATTGGTATCCTAATACAAGCTTATGCATCATTTTATTTGGTATTTCATAAAGGGGGAGAAAATTCGTATTTTATCTCTCAATTGATATTTGGTTTACCTTTATTTTCCACTCCCATACTTTATGATAAAAAATGATTTATAGAAAAAAATTAATATGGATTTTAATTTGGTATCATATGAAAAATACTTACAATTGGTATCAAGATGCTTATTTATTTACTTTCTAATGGTATCAAGATGCATGATTTTAATTGTTTATTTTACAAAAAGAGTGAGAAGTATTTTGTTATACTTCGCTTATTATTTTTGTTTGATTAATAACAAGAATTTTTATATATTAATTATTTTTAAATTGGTATCATGATTCACTTATATTGATATTTTTTTGGTATCATGTTGGAAGAATATATTTTATTGCTTACTTAGACCCCTTTGTTGATGATTGAAAAAAAAGGGAGAAGTATTTGAGTTTATATGCATATTTATACAAGAACATAGTTTGGTTAGTTTGGTTTTTATTGGTATCAAGAGCATTTTTTTCAGAACATGTTCTGTAAAGATTTATTTTGGTATTAAAAGCTTGTTTTATGCATATCTATGCATTGTCATTATTTATTGGTTGTTTCCTAACCCTTTTTGATGTATGACAAAAAGGGGGAGAAGTATTTGTAGTTTTATGTTTTGGTTTCCTGTGTTGTACATGTTTAACTCATATATGTTTTTTTATATTTTTTATACTTAATAATAGAGCATCATTTGAGGGGGAGTTTTTACCTCCCTTTTTATATCTTGTATTATAACTTATATGTTTTGTCATCATCAAAAAGGGGGAGATTGTTGGCCCAAAAGGTTACACTCTATTTGTTTAAGTTTTGATGATAACAAAACATATAGAAGTTATATGGTACTAATAAGTTGTTTAGAATGAGTTTTAGGTTAGTATCATTTATGATGGCCATTACTTAGCTATTGCAAGGTTTGCAAGGTTTATGATGCTAATAGGGAAAATGGCGCAAGAAGGAATGATCATAGAAGAGAAGGCTTTAGCATGTCATTGCATGGCTCAAGACTTCAGTTTGACTCAAGAGACTTCATTAGTTTTGTTTTTAGTTTTATAGTTTTGTTAAAGAATAGTGGATAGGTTGAAGCTCAAATACACACACATAAATTCAATACGTTTGGTTTTTGATTGAATCGGTTTTGGATTTCAAGTACATATATCGGGTTTTGGATTTGAACCAGTTTTAGTTCTGCTGATTTGCTTGACACCTTTTTACTTTTCTTATCACAACTTTTTATTCTTATATTAAAATAATATGATTCAACTTGCATTTCAAAGATAACTTTCAGATCTAAATTTCTTATTCAATAATCATTTTCAAATTCAAATTTTAAAGATGTCAAATATTTGGTTGAACTCTGTTCTTGTTCTGAAAACATCTTACAGTTTCTGTTTTGACACATGTCAGTGTTTTATTGATAACATTCTCATACAAACTGATATTGAGTTGATTTTAGTTGCATTAAAAAGAATACTTAAATATCTACAAATTATTCATATAAATCTTATTCTGAATTCGAATGTTTACAGCCTGAAAAATGTGCTCAAAGTTGACCAATCTGCCAGATTGGCAGTAATGGCTGATTTTCTGGAGGCTGATTTTTAACATGTTTTCAAAATGTGTTTTAAGTTCAAATAAAACGTGGTTAGCTGTTTTAGAGGGTCAATTTCTTCCTCTTATATTCAGGTAAAACTTTTTTATGTTTACTCTTCCTAAATCCTATATAAAGGGGTCATTAGGGTAGAGGTTTTCACAACAAGCATTGGCAAAATATTCAAAGTTTTCAAAGGCTTTCAAAAGAGTTTGGTCCTTAGTTTTTGCGCTCAAGAATCTCTCATCGCTCAAGTTTTATTTTCTAAACTCTCTGAATTTCATTTTATTTTTCCACTTACAATATTTGAGCTTCAATTCTAACCATTGTTCTACAGGGTTCTTGTAAGGGAAAGAGGCTTTTGCAAAAGAGAGTTTGTGGTCTTTTGATCACCAAGAAATACTTGTATTCGAGATTGTGGAGTTGGGTACTCCGGTGTGATTGTAACTCTTTGTGAAGTTATAGTGGTTGGAAATCCTTCTGGGTGAAGGCGGGGATGTAGAGCTGGGTGCTCGAACCTCGGAAAAATTCTCAGTGTTTGCGTTTGGTTTAATTGCTCTTACCTCTTGCATTATATTCTTTACTTAAATTACTTGCTTGTATGTAATTGCAATTATTTTTAAATTCTGCCATTAAGTTCACTAGATTAGCATTATCACCTATTCACCCCCCCTCTAGGTAATTTCAATAATGACTCCGGTGTCTCCACCTGATTTTACTTTTCCCGAGTCAACATTGGATCCTGTGCCAATTCATCATGAAATTGAATCACCCATTTTTGATGATCATATTGAACTTGAACAATTGTGCAATTTTGAAAGTCCCATGGATAAATTGGCAAGTTCTGATTTTTATATCATTGAACCCAATGAGATATGTGACCTAGATTCTCAAATCTATGATCAAGTTCAAATTCCTGAATCATTATTGACTCCTGTTTTGTTACCCGACTTAGGTAATAATTTAGAGTCAGTTTTGATTCTCACACCTATCATTCCCGAACTTGAATCACCAACATTGAGTCACATTCCATTGTGGGAAGATGATTGTGGACTTGAGCTTCAACTTATTGATTTGGACCCACTTCCTGAACCTAGCCTGACTCCTGAACCATTACTTGATTTAAGTTTCTTTCCTGAGTCGGTATTCGTTCCCGTACTTCCCACGTCCAAGTCAATTATTCCATCTTTTCATACTCCATTTTGGGACAAGGAGGTTGACACAATTGACTCTAAAAGTTATTATGAAATTCGGAAATTTGATGGGGTGGAAATTTTAAAAAATAATTATACATACATTTTAGTGGGTTATACAAGGGAAATTTCTGGTTGGTTCCACCAACTATTATGTTATCTTGATTGGGTAGCAACGCTTGGCCCAATTAGACCACCACCGGAACCACCACCTTAAGGTAACTTCTGCCTTCCCTTCTTCTGTTTCATGCATATATGCATTCATTCATACATTGAGGACAATGCATGAGATAAGTGTGGGGGTGGGCTTTACTAACATACTAACATAGGTAGAAACTAACAAAAATTTGCTAATAAAATTTTTTTTTAAAAAAAATTTTATAAAAAGGAAATATTTTGACTTATTTTTAGAAAGAAATCTAAGTTAGTTTTAAGGATTAGGAAAATCATGATTAGGATTTCTAAAAACTTGGTCAAAATAAATAAATTGTTTAATTTTCAGATATAGGAGAAGAAATTGAATAAGTAAATAGTCTTAATTTTTACCTTAATGAAATGTGCATACCTAATGCATATCTAGGAGTCTAAGACAAAGACCTTTGTGCCTCATAAAAAAATATAAAAAAAAATCAATCACCAATAAAGCTGGATACATGTGCCTCAAGAAGCATAAGTATTCATGCCTAAAGGTGAGTAAATAAAATAAAGTCCTTAGTTTTGGGGCCTAGTTCACTCGAATTTGAGTCCGCGGGGTGTTTTCTCACCTGGTGCCCTAAAGCCAACCGGTTTGGGAGTCATCGACTTTAAGTTCGTTACATGGGTGGATTAGAAAGCCTAAGGAAACCAAGAAAAAACTACTTATATATGTACTAACACATCTAATAGTCAATTAGTTAGGTATGAGGGCCTCAAGAAGCCTTGATACTTACACGAAAGAAAATTAGATGAGTTATACATATCAAAAAGGTATATATAAATAAATAAATAATAAAGAGGCATGAGAGTCCAAGTTAAGGAATTCCTAGTATAAATTCATAAGGATGCATATGATTTTGGTAACGAAAAAACTATACTAAAATTCAATTTTGATCCTTACCTAAATTGGATAACAATTTACTTTATAAAGACTAAGTTTAAAGAATGAATAAAAATGATAATCCTAAAACTTATAGACTACTTAGTCTCTTCAAATATAATTCAAATATTTTTCTTTTTATGAATTTTGTGGGTGCAATCCGCTGAAAACCCTCACGAGACAACACTCATCCTCTAGGGTAACCTAGAGGTTTAACGGCTTATTGCACGTGCTTAGTGCAACCGTGATTCCTACGAAAGTGAATTAGGTTAGATTAATTTTTTCTTTTCTTTTTCTCTTTGATTTTTACTCGAGGACGAGCAAAAAGATAAGTGTGGGGGTGTGATTGGTAGTTAAAAATGCATTTTTATCATTATATTTACCATCACATTTCATATTTATTCATATAATTCTGCACATTTATTAATATTTTGTGATTTATTGTGTGAAGGCCTCGAAATATTAAAATAAAGAAATAAAGCCCCAAAAAGAAGCCCAAAAGCCCATTTTCAAGCCCAAGTGCAAAAGTGCAAATACCAATGTCAAAAGTGCAAATACACAAGGGCCAAAGTTGCAAATATTAAAGAAGAGGGAAGGATAGACTTCTATCCAACCCTAAACACTTGCAGATGAGGATAAAAGCCAAAGAAGGAGAATTTAAGATCACAAATTCGTGGATAAAAGATTTGGGATCTAGGTAACATGATTCCCAAGTTATATCCAAATCCAAAGATGAAGAGCCGAGATTCAACTTCCAGAAGAAAAAGACCAGATGGACGGACCAGGAGAAGCCACGCGCCAAAGCGCGTGGCAATCTGCTACTGTTTGGCCACGGAAACGCGGCCCAAACCACGTTTCCGCGGCATTATGGATGAAGTCGGATACCAGTTTTCGTCGTGGAGTTTATCTTGGACTCTACTCCCTTCTGCACCTATAAATACCCCTGAAGTGCAACCGAGAACAGCGTCCAGAGGCAGAGCCAGAGGGCCAAATCTAGGGTTTTAGGCTTTCTTCTTGTAGTTTAGATTTCCTTTTCTCCTTTGTAATTTTTATTTTTTCTTTTTGTAAAACTGAGAGGAGATGATGTTCTCATGGAGGAAGGAGATCTACTTGTACTGATGGTGACAATCGGTGTAAGTTTTGCTTTTCCGCCATTGTTAAATAAATCAAATCAAGGTTCGTTCTTTTCTTATTATGTTATGTTCTTTTATTCTTGTTGATTCTTGTGTATCTCAGTTTTTGTTTTCTTCTATTGTTGTTTCTCTCTAATGTCTTTCTCACCATGAGAACCAATTGCTTCGAGACTGCCTAGCTGAAGAAGAGCCCTTGATGGCCTATGGCGATGAATAAGTCTTCGTAGTTTGTCTTTTATTTTCATAGTTTAGATCAAGAAGGCGGACGATCCTATACGCCATACTTGTACGCCTTCCAAGAAAAGGTAAATCGTCGCAACGGTTCAAAGGTAAGCTGACTGAAGAGATATGTGTAGTTTTCTTTCTTTTATTTCTTTAGTTTAGATCTCACACTACCACATTTCTTTTCTTCAGTTCCATTGTAAATATCACTTCTTCTTCTCTATCTTCTTTCTTCCTACTTAACATTAAAAAAAAAATAATTTTTAGAGATAACTTACAAACGCTTCCATCGCTAGTCCCTCCCTGAGGATCACGACCCGCATAGCCACTGCTACTGCGGATTCGAATTGAGCACCTCACACCTTTAATTCTCAATCTGAAATTCATTATCTTGTGTGCAAGTAAAAACTCAATCAATGCTCCTCATGGTACGCTGATCTCTAGTATGAATAAGTGCATCCCGACCAGGAGCGCTTTGCTCGCTGACTAGTGAAGCCTGCCCCTGGAATTGTAGGCTAACATTGCCATCCAGCCCCCTGGCTGTTCCAAAGAGACTGTTCAGAGGACAAGGAGTATAATACACTGCAAAATAATAAGGGGAAACTATGATTAGTTCATTGGCTGAAGGAAATCTAAAACAAGAATATAATTTTTTGTTAAGGCATAGCTTCGCTCTTCGAGCGAAGTCGGCCTAACAATAGCTTCGCAGCAGCAGCTTAACTCCGCACTCCACGTGAAGGCAGGATGCAGAAAAGTATCTAAGTATTACCTTTGCTCTAAAAGCTTAGCTTCAACGCAAAGGAGCCCCAAGAGCTAACTTCGCCAGAAGAATACTGCTGCTTAAAAATTATTTCAAAGGCATTAAGGTCCTTTTCCAACCGCACTTCTAAGGCTAACTTTGCATCCTATCATCCAATAGGATGCGAATCGCCTAAGGGATAGCTTCTCCTGGAGGCTTGATGAAGAGACCCTTCGGTTCTCAAGTTCCCAAATCAAGAAATCAAGGGAAATTAAAGGAGTTGAACTCCCTAAGATCACGGGATTATGATTGATCGCCCTGGATTCATCGGAAGATAGCCAGAAATTGGCTTCAAGAAGAGATGAAAATTTCTGGGAAAAAAAAGAGGGAAAGATCCCTACCCGCGATAGGTCGTTCGATAACCAGAGGAGGAGAGGGTCCCTCCGTCGTAGAGGTTACTACCTCTTTTCCTGTTCGTCTTTTGGGAGCCATCGGAGAACTGAAGAAGTTCTTGAATTATCAAACGAAGAAGAAAGCAGAAGAAGAGATTTGCAGTTCTCTGAAAATTCAAAGAAAAGTGGTGCCTTCTCTTTCAGCCCAATCAGGCTTTTATAGGCTAATGATTGCTTAAAACTCTGCCTCCTCGAAAGGAGCACAGGCAGTCATTTCAAATTAATTTGAAACAGTGCCTAAGCGCCTTTCTAAGAAGCACTGCTTCAGCCCCGCTAAGGGCTAACTCCGCCGTCAATCCAGTGGTGACTTAGCGCGACGCTTGAATAACTTCGCTGAGAAACATGCCTTAGCTCCGCTAAAAGCACATCTCCGGCTTCATGGAAATTCCGCGATAGCTCCACCAGATATTTGTTCCTGACTCAGTTGGGTGTCAGTCTCCAACTTCGCCAGAAGTTTAGCTCTGCTGAGAGCTTCTAATTCCTCCTAAGGAAAACACTTACCTAAAGCTAATCCACTCCAGGTGTTCTAAGATCAAAAAGGAGGAAAACAAAGCAGAAAGCAAAAAATAAATATTTTATTTGATTCAAAAGGGAAGATACATTGACGCTACATCAAAGTGGTCTTTTATACAACCAAATAATTGCTCCAAAGGCATAAAAGTGGTTCTATCTACTTTCAAGCCAAAATAACTGGACACGAAAGGCCTTCCTCCTGCACAAGGCCGTAATCCTTCGCCTAATGGCAGATTTTGCCATCAAGAAGCTGGATCATCTTTGATGAAAATTGGCAAAGGATCCGAGACCTTACAGGTGACACCCGCTTTCCCGAATTAGATCATCTCGGATAAGCGACTACCAACCCCTTCTTGAAGTGGATCATCTCAGATACGTGACTGCCAACCTCTTCTTGGAACACACACAGCTGCTCTAGTTTATTCCTCCTGCTTAGGATTAAAGTTTCAACTAGAAGATCAAGAGGCAAGTCTCTGGTCTCTTTCATCAAGACAAGACTGGCAGGCATAGCTCATTGCAACGCAAACTGGAAACAAGTTAGCAGTAAATCAAAGAAAAATGCAAGCCTGATATGCTAAGTCAAATTCTTTGGGCGAAGAAATTTATATCCGATCCGGTTGCATTTTAAAGATGGCTTTCAGTTAAGCAAAGGATAGCCTCGCTTGCACAGTGATGATGGGCTAGATCAACATAAGCCAAGTCTTAGCTCCGCCTAAGGCAGTTAGGCTGAAGAAGCCTTAAAAAAGGACCAAGTCCAAGCCTTACCTATATGGCTAAGCCAGACTGATCCGAAGGGATAAAGTCTTGACCCCACCTATATGGCACGACTGGCTCAACCTTGAAGAGACTAAGTCCCAATCCTTGCCTACATGGCGAACTTAATAGGGGGGCATGGAATGATCTTTCTTTGATCAAAGTGAAAATGATAGTTTCGCCAAGAAGCTGGGAAATAGGGTTGAAGCCCTTCTCTGCAAGTCAGTCAGATATAGAATGAAGAACAAGGGAATTAAACCCTTGTAAAAGCTGGTGAAGCTATGAGAACCGAGGGAGATGAACTTCCTAAAATTGCTAGTCCATTGGTAAAGTCTCTGGATGACCGAGACTCACCAGTTCTTGCCGGTTAATGACAGAGTGGGCAACCCCACTATTTCAGAAATCTGAGTATCCTTCTCTCAACAACAACTAGGAGATATCATAAATGGACTGTTCCCTTGAAAAGGACTTCAAGTGTCCTATTTATAGGCCTCATGGCCTGGTCACACCGCCACTGCTTCAAGCTTGGAAACGCGAGCAGATTTAAGGCATTCAAGCACTGAGCCTTGAGAAAGGGAATAGTCTCCCTCGGAAATGCGCTCAGAAGGAATGATCTCCCTTGATAAAGCAAGAGAAGTTATTTTAACCTCGAGAAAAGGAGCAATCCTTCTCGTAACTAGCCGAAAGGCAGTTAGCCTCGGGAAAGGAACGTCGTTCCAAATTGATTTGAAGCGAGGTTACTCTGGGAGGCCCAGCCGCGAAGCTACCCAGAATCGCGAATCTTCACGATTCCTCGGCGAACTTATTTGAAAGAGAAGCTGAACTCAACCACTATGGTGACGTTCGTACTTCACATACCATCAATCAAAGCAATTCAAAGTATTTCGGAGTCTGAACCATTCCATTGTAGACTTACGAAAACTTTGAAGGGGGTCTTATTGACACTCTAAAAAAGACAAGATTCCTAACTGACCTGAACAATGTCTAACTTATTGACATTTATAAAAGACAAGTGGTAGACAAGCTGACGACCAGTTTTTACCCATCTCCAAGGGACAAATCAGCGACTTGGACTCTACTGATCCAGTGAAGCAGACAGTGAGCCCAGATTATCTTTGAAAAGACCTAAGCAGGTCTAAGATGCTAGGTTAGCTCAACACTTAGCATCGCATGAGCTCGAGGGATAGCCTCACCTGAGAGGCTAAGTTTGTCCAACTTCGCCTTGGAACTGTTCAAAGCTCTATCGGAGAGCTCACTTACAGCTTCGTCTGAAGTGCTCAGTTAACTCCACAGAGAGTTAGCTCCGCTCGAAGCCACACACAACCACGCAGAAGGATGTTCGGTAGATTCGCCACAAATATTTATCCAGCTCCGCTGAAGAGCTTTCTTCTGACTTCGTCAGAATCTGATAGGGGACCGAAAGGATAGCGCGCGGCTCGAAGCGCCGCGCGCACAGCTAACCTATGGCCGCAAAAATGCGGCCATAGCCGCGTTTTCGCGGCCTTACGGCCGCGGCTGCGGCCGCGCTTTGGGCCAGGGTTTGTCCCCTGGCCCTTGTTCCCCTGGTGCCTATAAATACCCCTCATGGGTTCTAGAGTTGAGGATATGCAGAGTTTTAGGATAGTTTTCATTTCCATTTTGTAATTTAGGGTAGTTTAGTTTAGGTTAGTTCTTCTTCCTCCCTTGTATTTTCCATTTTGTAGATCTTGTAATAGGGAGAGAGAGTGGTACATGCTAGGAATGTAAGAGTGCTTGTAATAGAAGGTGACAATCTATGAAAGGTGCTCTCTTTACCTCTCTACGTTTTCTTCTATCTAATTCCTTTTACATGTGTAGCTAATTTTTCTCTCATGGCAACTAACTACTAACCACCAACTAGTTTAACTTCTTATTTGATAATCCACATGAATCTAATAGCCTCATTTTGGCCTTGCTCTTGCAAGAGCCATTGATGGCTCATGATGATGAATCTAACTCTAACTTCCTAACCACTAACAAGCTAACATTAATTTACTCCATGCTTACTTTTAGTTTTGATGGTTTAAGTGTAGCTTGCACTTGTTTGTTGAGTTGGGTTGTGATGAGTTACATATAGGTCATGCTTTGATTAGCTCTTGAACCAAGAACTAGTGATAGCCAATGATACATGTGAGGCAACTATCACTAAGAGGTTAGCATGTTGGTGGAGTCATTAGTAGTTAGTAGCCGTGTGTTTCTTTCTCTTTCACTTTATTTTAGTTATAAAAACAAAACTACAAAATAATTCTTTTCTATGTTTCCACTTCTTCATATTTCACCGTACTTCTCTTTTCATTCTTTCTTTTCTTTTTTTTTTCATTCTTTAAAAGTTTGAAGAACTGTTAACAAACACGTAAATCAATCAGTAAAGCTTCTATCGCCTCCTGTCCTTGTGGATTCGACTCATTTTAGCCTTTATGCTATAACGAAAGTATCGAGGAAGCCAAAGCATACACACTTTAAATCTTAACTTCAAAAAAATACACTTTTTGTGCGCGGTTATCCCCCGATCAAATTTTGGCGCCGTTGTCGGGGATGGGAACGGTTTGATTTCACATTTTTGTTAACTTTTCTTCTTTATTTTTGGTGTGCAGGTTAAATTTTAGCGTTGCAGAAATCCACACTTACTCTTGTGTGGTCGGATAACTTCTTGTACATTCATATACTCTGCTGCTAATTTTTTTATTACCTGTGCACTGTAAATAATTTTAAGAACTAAAATACAGAAATTGGATGCTTTAAAACGGTTTAGACATTTGCATCTAGGCACGTGTCAATTTTCATTCCAATATACTATATTTTATTCTAATTTTGTTGTGATACTGATAGGAGTGTACATATTGCATTGCATATAGTATAGGACAAACACTTTAGTGATTTACTCGCTTTTTTGTGTTCATTCTTATCTATGTTGCACATTTGTACTAATTGAACTTAAGGGCAACACCCAATACAACGTAAGGTGGGGAAGTCGTTACCCTCCCTTAGCCCAAAAATCACCTCCCCACTCACATAACCCAAGCCTAAATAAAATTTGCTAGACGTTGGCCCCTGGGACATCTCGGACTCATTTAGGAGATTGACCTAAGGAGGAAGTTGTTAGAATTTGACTCTTGCTAAATCGGTGTCTAAGGTTGGGGATTGAGAGGTGAAACCTCGAAGAATAGTGGTTTGGCATAATTAGGCCCGTTGCCCTGACACGGATACCTCCCACTAATCTTGCCCCTATCTGGCCGATTAACTCGTGGTCAACTTCCGACAATATACCCCCATGAATAGTCTAACCAGTTAGGAGTCCTCTAGGTCTAAGTCAACCCTAGCATAAGCTTGTTTTATTTTTCTTTCTCTTTGTTTGTTTGTTTGTTGTGTGTTTGTTTTATTTTTTTTATATATTTTGAAATGGATTTTAAATACAATAATTCTTCTAATCATGATATAAATCCATATTTCACTCTGACCTCATTTGACTCGGATAACTCCAACCCGGCTATGTACAACATGAACCAACCATATGGGCCGAGTTGAGATTACCCGACTCAATATGACCCATATCTCCAATCCTATAACCAAGATTTTTAAATAATTTCAACTCTTCACAGAGTTCATGGGGATTCACCTACCCCGAGTCAAATTTTCAACCATCTTGTCCACAATTTTCACAATATTCATTCCCCAATTTTGATTCATATACTCCTTTTCCTGAACCACTAATTGAAGAAAAATCATCATTGGAAAGGAGTATAGAAGAGTCCCTGTAACAAATACAAAATTTGCTTAATTCACAATCCTTCCCATATCAAACTCTACATCCTCCTTTTCTAGAGCATCCAATTGAAGAAGAATCTGAGCTAGAAAAGCGTTTAGAAGTCTTTTGTGATAGAATGCAAAACATGTTGGACTCCTCATCTCAACCAAATTTCAAGAGTCCTACTCATCTTTTCGAGTCTCACATATTCAAAATGAACAAACTTTAATACTGGATTTGAGTATGGAACCCTTGCGTAAGTTCGAGCAGCAACCGCAAAATCCAATGGACTCATAATTTCACCACAATTTCCAAAATCACCTTTCATACTCACCTATTGAAGAAGAACCAATTACAAAAAGTATGAAAGACATGATTCAGACTCCAAACTTTTTTACCAGGCCAATCAGTAGATTAGACTCACTTATGCGCGAATTGATCAATGAGAGCGAGGACAGCCTTTCTTGTCAACCTTTGACCAATCCTTATATCCCTAACTCTATTGATTGGACCCATGAATCATGTCATTTTGGAAATCCAACTTCAATTTCAGAACATACATTTGAACTTGACCACGCTCCAAGTTATGAAAATCGCCTGGACATTCTGGCAAGTTATCCCTTTCCTGAAATTGAAATCGAACCTGACAGTGATCCTGAACCTCATGTTAGTAATTTTATTTCGCTTTTTGATTCAATAATGGCTCCGGTATCTTTCCCAAATTTTTTCTCTATTCCGGAGTCAACGTTGAATCCTGTACCAATATACCGTGAAATGGAATCACCAATCTCTCATGATCACACATCATTCATGGGGAAAGTGTGTGAACTGTTGGCCCAAAGGCCTTCCACTCTAGTTTTGATGATGATTAACTCATGTAGTTATGTGTACTAATAATCTTGCAATGTTTAAGTTTCAGATATTTAACAAGATATTAGTTGGTGAAAGCTTCCACACATCTTTCACATGTTAATTCAAGAGCCTAAGCATCAAAGATGATATCTAGCACTCATTAGAGTCAAGCTTGGTGAATCAAGGAGTTTTGGATCGAGTCGGCTTGGAGATTGCGCTCTACAAGAAGACTTAGGTATCCATAGTTGTAGTTTAGTGTTAGATCCGAATTGTAAAGATTAGAATAGTATGATATGCTCAAGTTCACAACACACACACGTTTCATGTTTTGAATATTGATTTTCGGTTTTTGGTTTAACTGATCTTGGTTTACATGAATAGAGTTTATATCAAAACAAGTTTACAAGGTTTAATGTATATTAGATTTGTTCTATATACATGCATGCTTCAAACTTAGTTTGATAGTTTATTTCATGTGTTTTATGTTTTGGTCAAAACATATATTTGGTATTAATGACAAAAACTATGATATGTATATGTTTCGTGTATATTGAATTTCTATCCATATGCATCATGCTTCAAAAGTGTTTAAATATCATGTTTTTGTATTTGAATGAGTTTTGGACAAAATGTATTTTCTATACAAGATCCAAGTTTTAGAAAATACAAGTTTTGGTTTTTGGAAAATATTGTAAGATACAAAAATAGTTTTAATTGCTTGATATTTAAGTCAAAACTTTTATCACATGTTTGTATATCAATGCAAATTGTCAAAACTATTTTTGGGGATTTTTTACAAGACTTAGATGATTTATCGGAATATTTTCAATCCCAGTTTTCTGACCTATATTGTTGTCTGCCAGGCTAGGACGGTCGACTCGAACGGTTGACCGCACCATGTAGCCGGTCGACCGTCAGGGTCGACCGACGTGCACAGATACGTGCACGCTGGCTACATGTTTGGCCGGTCGACCGGACGGTCGACCGACTGAGAGCAGTTTTGCTCTCTGTTTGTTTGGGTCGACCGGGCGGTCGACCGGTAGTGCCAACGGGTCAAAATATGACCGTTGGGCGGTCGACCGTACGGTCGACCGACAGGGCAATTCTGGCAATATCTGCTGCCAACGGCTAGTTTCCAGATTTGCCTATATATACCCTATTTGAAAGAGTTTTTCTCTAAGAATTTTTGGGCTAAAATTTTCATTCTCTCAGGTGTTTTTGCTGCAATCAAAATAGGTTTTTGGATTCAAATTGAACAATCTTTTTGGTGTTTTCATTAGGGTTTGGAAAATCAAATAAAAGGTTTTTGGGAAAAGCTTTTGAATTGAACTTCTCTATCTTGGTTTCATTTGTTTCCCAAAGATTTTCTTTGAGTCGCTGGTTTCAAATCCCTTAGTTTTCTCCACACTTGAGCTAAAATCTACTATCTTCTCTATAGGATTTTGTGTGGGAAAAAGAGATTTTTTGTGGTTGTTGTTTGAAACCACTAAGTTGTAAACCCTATCTTTAGCTTGGCTTTGTGCCTTTCCCTCATTGTGTTGAGGAAGTTTGGCTATTGGGTTGTATCCCTCAAGGTTGTGAGGTGATCTTTGTATTGGGTTGAGCTTGCCTCAAGAAGGAAGTTGTTGTTGGCTTGGAGTTTGCCTCAAGAGGAGGTTGTGGTTTGTAAGGGAGGAGTTGGGTACTCCTTGTAATTGTGATTGCCCCAAATCCTCGGTGGAGGTTCCCTTTGTGGGAGTCCTTTGTGGACAAGCTAGTGGATTGGAAATCCTTCGTGTGTCGAAGGCGGGGATGTAGAGCTGGGTTCTCGAACCTCGGAACATATCTTGTTGTTTGCGCTTGATCCATTGACTCTCTCTCTATCTCTCTCTTTACTTTGTGCCTTGCATCTCTATTCATATTGTGCATACATATCTATATTGCTTGGCTTGGTTGTGTGTGCATCATTTGTTGATCACACTTGAGTGCTCATTGCATTAAGTTTTTAATTCCGCATTTAGTTCATAGATTAGCATCATCACCTATTCACCCCCCTCTAGGTGATTTCAATTGGTATCAGAGCTAGTGCTCCTAATATTTAGGTTTAACCACCTAGGAGTAAGATTTTGGTTTGCTAATCTTCACTTGCATTTTCATTTGCACTCATACTAGTTTGCACTCATGGATAGCCCTCCTATGTTTGACCATTTTAGACTTGATGCTTGGAAGGTGGACATGACTAGGCATATAAAAACACTAGGTCATCTAGCTTATCAAGCCATTACTATAGAAAACCTCCCAAATAGTAGCAAGCATAAGAAGGCCAATGCACTTGCACTTAGGGCACTTAGAGCATCTCTTAATGAACATCTATTACATGTTTTTGATCGATATGATTCGACTTTTGCAGTTTGGAGCATTTTAACTTCTCCCGAGCTTCCTACGATTATCAACAAGATGAGGAGATCTAGGAGAGACAAGTCCGAAGATCATTGCCTTATGGTCCATGGGAATGACTCCCATGAGGTACAATCGGATTCTCAACTAGATGATAGCTCTAGTTCATATTGTCATGGATGTTTTGAGGTTCAAAATTTAAATGTTGAACTTGCCTCTAAGCTTGAAAAATTCTTGGAAAAACATGAAATTTTGAAAAAGAAGAATATAGATTTAAAAGATGAAATCAAGGATTTATGCTCAACTTTTGAAACTGTTTTGCAAGAGAAGGGAGAGATTGCTAGTGAACGTGACTCACTAAGATCTCAACTAGACCTTGCCCTAAATGAAATTAATGTTTTAAAAGGCAAAAATGATTGTGATGATGTTTTGAAGAACAATGAAGTTTTATCTTCAAAATTAGATCTTGTTTTAAAGAAAATATTACTTTGAAAAATGAAATTGATTTCATTTCAAAAGAATTGGATTTGGTTTTGAATAAAAATAAATCTTTGCAAAATGATATTGATATTCATGTTTGCCATGCTAGTGTAGCTTCTACTTCTTGCACACCTATAGCATGCTCCACTTTGTCTTCTAGCATAGAAAATGATATAAATGTTTTGAAGAAAAGTGTTGATTGTTTGGGCTCCACTTTGAGCAAATGTGCTTTAAATCATACACGTTTGGAATCCTTGGTTCATAAGAAACAAGTTCCATCCTTGCATGCACACCCAACACGGCATACACATGCTCATCACGGACACAATCATAACACGTATGCTCATGTGTACACATGTACACATTGTGGTCGAAAAGGCCATCTTGCTAGATTTTGCTATGATAGATTACATATTGAAAATTTAGCAACTAATCTTATTTCGGTTAGGAGAGATACTAACCCCCGTGGACCCACAAGAAAATGGGTACCAAGATCCACCTCTTTGATGTTTGATGTAGGTGGAGGCTCTCGCATAATGTGAGATTGTTGGTGCCTTGAGGTGGATGCGTTCTAAGATTAAATGAGAACCATTTGGATGCTTCACTCTCAAGGAGATTTGGTGGGAGGACCACCGTGGTTTGGAGAACTAGAGATGCACCTTCATCGGTTTTGGTATCATTCTCTAACTCCCATTTATATTTGCATGCTTTCTTGTCATTCATTTTATAGCATGTTTTTATAGGTTCATTATTAGTATGATAATTACCATGTTTATTAGAATTATGCTTTACATGATTAGTTCTTGAGACACCCATGTTTAATATGGACCCATATTTTGTGTTCTCCTTATGTTTTAGCTATCATGTTAATCATAGATCTAATGCACATGTCTTTATCAAAATGATCATGTGGATTTTTGTGATTGTTTTTATTACTCCATGTTTTGATTATCATGATTGTATTTTTCATGTTGATCTTTGACTTGTTTTATGCTTCATGTGTTGACTACTTGCTTGAATGATTGTTTTCATTAAGACTAGAACCGATATTTGTACAACTAGTGAGCTACAAATATATTTTCATAATGTTTGTACTTGAACGCTCATTTGTATTCATTTGATGTACTAGTATAGTCTAGTTTTGATGATTCATGCATTTGACTTGTATTCACATAATTTGGTTGACTTCATGTATATGTCTATTTTGTCCAAACTATCATTTATACATATACATCCTTGAGCCACGTGCCTTCATGCATATTATTTTGTGGACTCTTCATGTTTGGGATATGTATGTATACCTTAGTTTGTACATGACATACATATGCCTTGAAGTTTAAATCATTGTAATGATTTCCATGTTTGATTGTGATTCTCATGATTTATGATGATTTCAATTAAATTCATGATTCACTTATGTTTCATGTTCTGATGATTCTATATTGAGCTTGATTGTCCATTTTCATAATGATATGTTTCTCACAACACTTGTACACTCAACTTACTTGATGTTTCCCATGATTTAAATTTTCAATTGGTTTCATGATTTGGTTTTCTTGAGTACAAATATTGATTGGGATTATTACCTAACACTTGTATTCAACCAAGAGAGCCAACGCGGCACCTCAACCTTATTTACGGGGAATCTAGAGGAGTTAGTCCAGAGCCCTTCACGGGGAATTCGGCTACACTTTGGTGTTATACATAGTGATTAGTGTAATAGCCATATGGATGGTTTTTGAGTGTTTTGTTGATCATGTGATTTTCATGTTTCATGAAAAATCTTGTTTATTCCCTTTCTTGAAGGATTTCATACTAGTTTTCAAAAACTTTCATAAACTAGTTCGTATTCTTCAATTTGGTAGAGATTTTCAAACTAACTATATTTCTAAATCTATTTTAAAAACCCCTACCATCAATGGGCGGTTGGATGGGAGATCATGCTCATGTATGCTTTATTGTGAAAATCATTTTATACTTGATCATGAAATGGGTGGTAGTTGATATGAGTCATACACTTGATCTTATTGTTGTTTCAATTGGTATCATTGAATTCTTTCAATTGGTATTAATCTTGACAACCTTTTGTATACTCATATATGTTTTGTTTCATATATGTATGCTTACACTTCATATAGTATCAATTTCAATTGGTATCTATTTCTTACATACATATATAGATGATTTATTTGTGCTTATTATATCCCTATATCTTGAAGCACAAATTTTGGTTATGTTAAGCTTGAGTTTTTAATTGGTATCCATATACAAGCTTTATCATAATTTTAAGATTGCTAAGCTTGAATTTTTAATGAATATCATGTTTCAATTGATTTAATTTTCAATTGGTATCTTATTTCAAGCCTATGCATATTTTCTTTGGTATTTCATAAAAGGGGAGAAAACTCGTATTTTATATTTCAATTGGTATTTGGTTTACCATTGTTTTTGTTTCCCACTCCCTAACTTTATGATATTAAAGTAATTGGTATCATATGCTTATAATGAAAAGTATCTTCTTTTGGTATCAAGATGCTATTTGTTTCCCTAAATTTGGTATCATTTTTTATTATCTATTGGTATCAAGTTTACATTACATGTTTTCATTTTGATATAAAATGTTATTTTGTTTCAATGCCTTGTTTTATTTCAAATAGGATTTGGCATTCTCAAAGTTTGTTATTTTCAATTGATATCATATTGACTTTGGTTTTACCCCTTGGTATAATTTATTATTTTTTTGTTTTGAACATTTAGGGGGAGAAGTATTTGTTTTCATCATGTTTGTTTTTACCCCTTGTTGATGATTGATAAAAAGGGGGAGAAGAATTTGTAGTTTATTTGCATGGTTGATTTATGCATATGTTTTAGTTGGTTTTCATTAGTAATAATATGTTGGTTTCAATATTATTGTTTTTTGGTATCAAGAGCATGTTTCATTGTTTATGTTTTATTTTAATTGGTATCCAGAACATGTCTATATGTGTTTAAGAACATTCATTGCATATCTGATTGGTATCCAATATTGCATATTTTACATCATAACTCCCATGCATATTACAAATAAATATGTGATTTTTACTCCTCTTCTCTACATATTTGCAGGTACACACTTAAAGGAGAGATATCCAAATAATCGCTTAATTAACACTAATTAAGTGATTAATCCAAGATTAAAGAGAAAGCCAAATCCAAATCAAATCCAGAGAGATCTGCGCCCAACAAACGAAGATTCTAGAGATACACGTGGCTAAACTAACTCTCAACAACCTGTACCAGAAAGCCGTTAGCCAACGGACTCCAAACCGCCTCGGTTTCCCGCCAAAACGCGGCAGATCCAGGTCGTTGAGATCTCGGATTTTGCGCCAACTGATTTGATCTCGAAGCTTCACCTGTGGGCTATAAATATCTGGACTTTCACCTGCGAGCAAAGACTGATCAGAGAAGAGAGAGAGATTAGTGTAAAGCTTGTAATTTTGTTAGTTTTTCTTTAGGATTTTTAGCTCTCTATGATCTTCTCATCCCTAGAATTCAATGTAAAAGAGAGTGATTGTGAGGGAGAGAGCTTGTGTAATCAAGGGTGACACTTGAAGCAACAAGGATTGATCCATCCTCCTTCCTCTACTTGAAGCTTGGTTCTAGTTCTATGTGCTTTCTTTATTGCTTTCTTTATTGCTTTCTTTAATTCTTGCAATTTACTTCATGCTTTCTTGTATTTTTCTTATGGCTTGTTGTAGCTAAATTCTTCTCCATGTACTAGTTTACCACTAGTCTTGCCACTTCACTAACTCATGTGTGTTTGCTTACTTTCATCTTGCAAGTGTATGATCTTCTCTTCTCCGATGGTTAAACCACCGTCTTCAAAGTGAGAAAGCAATTAGGTCAACGCGCTAGACGAATTCCAAGCCTATGGAGTGACAACATTAGGCTAAGCACTCGCTATCAAGAAGTCTAGTAAGTCTTGGCAAGCTAGCAAGGTAAGCTAGTCATGGATTGCTTTCTTTAAGTTTTCTTTCCTTTGTCTTGTGAATACCACATCCACTTCTTGATTTCTTTTCCCGACTTTTCCACCATGAACATATCCATCCTTCCTTTTAGTTTCTTTTGCAATTTGATTCATTAAGTTTATAAGCAAGAGAAGAATACTCGTTTGTTCACTTCACTACCACACGTTAAAGCTTCCATCGCGAGCTCTCCCTGAGATTCAACTCGGTATAGTCCTATACTATAGCGGAGACAAGAAAGGGTACATCAAATACATTTCTATACACATAATAAGTACACCTTTTCCGTCTAAACAAAATGGCGCCGTTGCCGGGGAGAGCAACGTATTTTTTGGTTTAAAGTGAAGTACTAAACGATTCTTCTTCTCTGTTAAAGGTTACAGGAGAAGAAAACAGGAAAATATTCATTGCAGTCACATATAAGTGGACCTGGGCCTCTGCTCAAGAAAGCAGAGCCCAGGATCCCTCCAAAGTGCCGCGGATCCACAAGATTTGCCGTGGAAACGCGGCACAGAGGAGTGAACTTCTGACCTAATTTCTGCAGGGCCTCTGTTTCTGCAAAATTCAACTGCTTCTATACTTGAAATCCTGTATTTTTCACCATATACCTGCTTAATTAAAAAACAGTAAAAAGTTGGTTGAAATTGTTAAAAATTGTTTAGACACTTGCATCATTAGGCACGCGTCTTTCAATTCTTTACTTTTACTGTTGAAGAGTGCTGGAGGCAAGGTACGTGTTTGCATTGCATTTAGACTAGGACAAACTCTTTGCTTGAATTTCATGCTTTGAGTGAATCTTGGTTATCTTTCTTGTACACTTGCACAATTCAAATTTAAGGGCATACCCGTAAATAAGATAAGGTGGGGGAGGTCATTACCCTTTCCTTAGCCCGAAAATCATTTCCCAAGCACTCACTAACCCAAGCCTAATTTAATAAATAAGTAGACGTTGGCCCTAGGGACATCTCGGACTCAATTAGGAGATTTTCCTAAGGGGGAAAAGTGTTGGAATTTAACTCTTGCAAAATCGGTGTCTAGGAAAGGGGTTGAGGGCCGAAAGCCCGAAGGTTGCTGGTTACTTAATTAAGGAACGTCTTCGGACGGAAAACCTCCCACCAACCTTACCCTTCCCTGGCTGATTAGCTTGTGGTTAGAGTCTGCACTAAACCTCCCGTGGACAGTCTATCAGTTAGGAGTCGTCTAGGTCTAAGTCTACCCTAACTTAGGTTAGAATTTTTTTTTCTTTTGTTTGTTTGTTTGTTTGTTTGTTCTTGTTTGTGATTGTGTGATATGGCTTACAATTACAATTCTTTCCATCATAATAATAATCCATATTTCACACCATCTCCATATTCGGATAATTCCAACCCGGTGTTTTACAATATGTACCAACCAAATACACCGGGTTGGCCTTATCCGAATCAATATGACCCGTACCCCCATCTAATAATTATAATGTCCAAAATAATTTCAACTCTTTACCGAGTAATTGGGGATTCACGTACCCCGAGTCAAATTCTCAAATTCCTTGTCCACCATATTCATCTTGTCCACAACATTCATTTCCCAAGTCCACTTCATATACTCCTTTTTCTGAACCACTATTTGAAGAAAAATCTGAGTTACAAAAGAGTATAGAAGCAAATTTACAACAGGCCACTCAATACTTTAAGAAAACATTGGCCTCTCCAATTCCACCGTATTTTCAAGAGTCTTACTCAATTCCACAGCTTCCTAATAAACAACCATTTGTCATGGAAACGAGTAAAGATCTCTTGTGTGAGTCCACTTTTCCATCACCACCCATTTTTGACTCACACCATTCACAAAATTTCCAATTTCAAGATTCATATACTCCCATTCTAGGGCAACCATTTAGAAGTCAAGATGAGAGTATAGAGAGCTTTAAAGAGTCTATGTTACAAATGCAAAAAGATCTTACTGAGTCTTTCAATAGTGTGAGAGAAAAATTGGATAACCTTCTTAGGAATGAGGAAACTCTATCCTATCAACCTTTGACTAATCCAGTTATACCACACTCTATTGATATGACCCAAGACTCTTGTCATTTTGGAAATCCTGATTCAATTTCAGCACAATCACCTGAACTTGTCCACACTTCTGATCCAATTGATAATTTGGCAAGTTTTCCTTTTCCTGAAATTGAACTTGACCATGATCATGAACTTTCACTTGATGATTCTAATTTACTTCCTGATTCAATCATGACTTCCATATCCTTACCTGATTTCAATCCATTTCCCAAGTCAGAATTGGATCCATTTCCTATCCATTGTGAAAATGAATCACCAATCTTTTTTGATGATCACATTGAACTTGACCAAATCTACACTTCTGAAAATTCCATTGATAAATTGGCAAGTTCTCCATTTTTTGAAATTGAACTACATGAAGAATGTGATCTTGAACCCAAACTCAGTGATTCAATTCTTTTTCCTTATTCCATAATGACTCCGGTATCTTTACCTCACATCAATCTTTTCCGGAGTCAATCTTGGATCCTTTCACAATTCACAATGAAGTTGAATCATCCATCTTTGAGGATCATATTGAACTTGCCCAATTCTACACTTTTGAAGATTCTATTGACATTTTGGCAAGTTCTCCATCTTGTGGAATTGAACTCAATAAGAAATGTGACCTTGATTTTCTCAATCTCTTTACTTCTAAAACAGATTGTACAATTCTAGTGGAAGATGTTGACTTAAGTTTTGAAGAATTATACGGTGATGAGCTTGAATTTCTTAAAATTGGAAGTAAAGAGATATCACCCATAGTAGGTCACATTCCATTATTGGACAATACATGTGGACTTGAGTTTACATTTCTTGACTTGGACACAATTTCTGATTTCACCTTGACTCCTGAACCATCACTTGATTTAAATCATAATCCTGAGTCGGTATTCCTTCCAGAGTCCAAGTCAACTGTTCTATCATTTCATTCACCATTCTGGGACAAGGATCTTGATGAAAATGACTCTGAAATTATTAGGAAAATCTTAAAATTAGATGGGGTCATGTACATAATTAAAATAACACATGCATACATCATTTTAGTGGGTCATATTTCTGAGATTTCTGGTGGGTTCCTGAAAACCCAAAGAAAAGATGATTGGGCCATGTTTCGTGGACCAATCAGACCACCACCGGAACCACCACCTTGAGGTGATTTTTCTCTCCATCTCTATTTTGTTTCATGCATACATATATCATGATGCATTGAGGACAATGCATGAAATAAGTGTGGGGGAGGGTTTACTAACATAGGATTTTTCAATTTTTTAGGATTTTCATTTTCTTTTTAGGTTTTATTTTCTTTTAGATTTTACCTTTCTTTATAGATTTTCTATTTTCTTTTAGATTTTTCTTTAATAAAAAAAAATAAAAAAAATAAAAAAATAAAAACTTTTTGAAATAAGAGATAAAGTTTTGTTCTATTTTTAAGAAAATTAAGATGTATCTTAGAAATTAAGAAAGCCTTAATTATGACATCTTAAACCTAGTTGAAGTAATAGATCTTGTTTGAAATTATAGGCTAAGTAAGTAAAATGGTGAGATATTTTTATCTTGAGTTTTTTGCCTTAGATAAATATGCACTTTACACTTACACATTTCTTGGGATGGAAACAAAGACCAAAAATGCCATATATATAAAATAAATAAAAAAAAAGAAAAAAAATTATATAAATAAAAGATCACTTATTAAGCTGGGAAATTGTGCCTCAAGAAGCATGATGACTCACGCCTAACAGTGATCTCACTTATTAAGCTGGGTAATTGTGCCTCAAGAAGCATGATTATTCACGCCTAACGGTGATTAAGAATAATCCCTCTTAGTTTTGTGGCCTTTTTCACTCGAGTCCTTAAACCCGAGGGATATTTCCTCATCTGGTGCCCTAAGACCATCTGGTTTGGGAGTCACCGGTTTTAGGCTCGCTACATGGGTGAACTAGAAAGCCTAATAAAACTAAGGGAAGAAAAAAAAAAATATATATATATATATATAAATAAATGGCTTGATGGTTGGAGTTGAAATCCCAGAAATCTTCACTGTGCACGGTGTGCATATTATCTAGGTTTTATGAAAGATAAAAATATTCAATCCAATTTTGAATTCTTACCTTAATTAAAAACAAGATCTTGCATGGAGACAAGTTTAAGGAAGAATGATTATAGGTGGACTTATGACCTAGGATCACTTATATTTTTGCAAAAATAGTTCGTAAACTTGTCTCTTATTCAAAATACGTTTTCAAAATACTAACATTTGTCTTCTTTCTTTATGGATTTTGTGGGTGTAATCCGCTGAAAACCCTCAGGAGACAACACTCCTCCTCTAGGGTAACCTAGAGGTTTAAAGGCTTGTTGCACGTGCTCAGTGCAATCGCGTCACCTGCGAAAGTGGTGTAATAAATTGTTAGTCTAGATTTTCTTTTTCCTTGTTTTGCTCGGGACGAGCAAAAGAATAAGTGTGGGGGTGTGATTGGTATCCAATATTGCATATTTTACATCATAACTCCCATGCATATTACAAATAAATATGTGATTTTTACTCCTCTTCTCTACATATTTGCAGGTACACACTTAAAGGAGAGATATCCAAATAATCACTTAATTAACACTAATTAAGTGATTAATCCAAGATTAAAGAGAAAGCCAAATCCAAATCAAATCCAGAGAGATCTGCGCCCAACAAACGAAGATTCTAGAGATACCACGTGGCTAAACTAACTCTCAACAACTTGTACCAGAAAGCCGTTAGCCAACGGACTCCAAACCGCCGCGGTTTCCCGCCAAAACGCGGCAGATCCAGGTCGTTGAGATCTCGGATTTTGCGCCAACTGATTTGATCTCGAAGCTTCACCTGTGGGCTATAAATATCTGGACTTTCACCTGCGAGCAAAGACTGATCAGAGAAGAGAGAGAGATTAGTGTAAAGCTTGTAATTTTGTTAGTTTTTCTTTAGGATTTTTAGCTCTCTATGATCTTCTCATCCCTAGAATTCAATGTAAAAGAGAGTGATTGTGAGGGAGAGAGCTTGTGTAATCAAGGGTGACACTTGAAGCAACAAGGATTGATCCATCCTCCTTCCTCTACTTGAAGCTTGGTTCTAGTTCTATGTGCTTTCTTTAATTGCTTTCTTTATTGCTTTCTTTAATTCTTGCAATTTACTTCATGCTTTCTTGTATTTTTCTTATGGCTTGTTGTAGCTAAATTCTTCTCCATGTACTAGTTTACCACTAGTCTTGCCACTTCACTAACTCATGTGTGTTTGCTTACTTTCATCTTGCAAGTGTATGATCTTCTCTTCTCCGATGGTTAAACCACTGTCTTCAAGTGAGAAAGCAATTAGGTCAACGCGCTAGACGAATTCCAAGCCTATGGAGTGACAACATTAGGCTAAGCACTCGCTATCAAGAAGTCTAGTAAGTCTTGGCAAGCTAGCAAGGTAAGCTAGTCATGGATTGCTTTCTTTAAGTTTTCTTTCCTTTGTCTTGTGAATACCACATCCACTTCTTGATTTCTTTTCCCGACTTTTCCACCATGAACATATCCATCCTTCCTTTTAGTTTCTTTTGCAATTTGATTCATTAAGTTTATAAGCAAGAGAAGAATACTCGTTTGTTCACTTCACTACCACACGTTAAAGCTTCCATCGCGAGCTCTCCCTGAGATTCGACTCGGTATAGTCCTATACTATAGCGGAGACAAGAAAGGGTACATCAAATACATTTCTATACACATAATAAGTACACCTTTTCCGTCTAAACAATATCTTATATGTTTTATTGTTATGCATGAGTTAAGGGGGAGCTTCTTTGAAGCTTTACTTTAATCCATGCATATATAACTCCATGAGTTTTTTCATCATCAAAAAGGGGGAGATTGTTGGCCAAAGGCCTTCCACTCTAGTTTTGATGATGATTAACTCATGTAGTTATGTGTACTAATAATCTTGCAACGTTTAAGTTTCAGATATTTAACAAGATATTAGTTGGTGAAAGCTTCCACACATCTTTCACATGTTGATTCAAGAGCCTAAGCATCAAAGATGATATCTAGCACTCATTGGAGTCAAGCTTGGTGAATCAAGGAGTTTTGGATCGAGTCGGCTTGGAGATTGCGCTCTACAAGAAGACTTAGGTATCCATAGTTTTAGTTTAGTGTTTAGATCCGAATTGTAAAGATTAGAATAGTATGATATGCTCAAGTTCACAACACACACACGTTTCATGTTTTGAATATTGGTTTTCGATTTTTGGTTTAATCGATCTTGGTTTACATGAATAGAGTTTATATCAAAACAAGTTTACAAGGTTTAATGTATATTAGATTTATTCTATATACATGCATGCTTCAACTATTTAAAGAAACTTAGTTTGATAGTTTATTTCATGTGTTTTATGTTTTGGTCAAAACATATATTTGGTATTAATGACAAAAACTATGATATGTATATGTTTCATGTATATTGGATTTCTATCCATATGCATCATGCTTCAAAAGTGTTTAAATATCATGTTTTTGTATTTGAATGAGTTTTGGACAAAATGTATTTTCTATACAAGATCCAAGTTTTAGAAAATACAAGTTTTGGTTTTTGGAAAATATTGTAAGATACAAAATAGTTTTGATTGCTTGATATTTAAGTCAAAACTTTTATCACATGTTGGTATATCAATGCAAATTGTCAAAACTATTTTTGGGGATTTTTTTACAAGACTTAGATGATTTATCGGAATATTTTCAATCCCAGTTTTCTGACCTATATTGTTGTCTGCCAGGCTAGGTCGGTCGACTTGAACGGTCGACCGCACCATGTAGCCGGTCGACCGTCAGGGTCGACCGACATGCACAGATACGCATGTTTGGCCGGTCGACCGGACGGTCGACCGACTGAGAGCAGTTTTGCTCTCTGTTTGTTTGGGTCGACCGGGCGGTCGACCGGTAGTGCCAATGGGTCAAAATATGACCGTTGGGCGGTCGACCGTACGGTCGACCGACAGGGCAATTCTGGCAATATCTGCTGCCAACGGCTAGTTTTCAGATTTGCCTATATATACCCCATTTGAAAGAGTTTTTCTCTAAGAATTTTTGGGCTAAAATTTTCATTCTCTCAGGTGTTTTTGCTGCAATCAAAATAGGTTTTTGGATTCAAATTGAACAATCTTTTTGGTGTTTTCATTAGGGTTTGAAAAATCAAAGAAAAGGTTTTGGGAAAAGCTTTTGAATTGAACTTCTCTATCTTGGTTTCATTTGTTTCCCAAAGATTTTCTTTGAGTTGCTGGTTTCAAATCCCCTGGTTTTCTCCACACTTGAGCTAAAATCTACTATCTTCTCTATAGGATTTTGTGTGAGAAAAAGAGATTGTTTTGTGGTTGTTGTTTGAAACCACTAAGTTGTAAACCCTATCTTTAGCTTGGCTTTGTGCCTTTCCCTCATTGTGTTGAGGAAGTTTGGCTATTCGGTTGTATCCCTCAAGGTTGTGAGGTGATCTTTGTATTGGGTTGAGCTTGCCTCAAGAAGGAAGTTGTTGTTGGCTTGGAGTTTGCCTCAAGAGGAGGTTGTGGTTTGTAAGGGAGGAGTTGGGTACTCCTTGTAATTGTGATTGCCCCAAATCCTCGGTGGAGGTTCCCTTCGTGGGAGTCCTTTGTGGACAAGCTAGTGGATTGGAAATCCTTCGTGTGTCGAAGGCGGGGATGTAGAGCTGGGTGCTCGAACCTCGGAACATATCTTGTTGTTTGCGCTTGATCCATTGACTCTCTCTATCTCTCTCTTTACTTTGTGCCTTGCATCTCTATTCATATTGTGCATACATATCTATATTGCTTGGCTTGGTTGTGTGTGCATCATTTGTTGATCACACTTGAGTGCTCATTGCATTAAGTTTTTAATTCCGCATTTAGTTCATAGATTAGCATCATCACCTATTCACCCCCCTCTAGGTGATTTCATGAACATCACTTCTTTGGTTTGGACCCTATTTTTGAACCAATTTTGACTCTCATTGTTGACTCTCGACTTGATCTGAGTCAAATTCCCGAGTCGGTATCAGTTTTTATTTCTGATCCCTTTGAGTCCAAATTCATCATCTTCCAAAATCACACTTCATTATTGGACAAGAATGTTGACAAAAATGACTCAGTAATTATTTTTAAAAATTGGAAATTAGATGGAGATAATTTTTAAATAAGACTATTCAGTCCATCATTCTTTTACTGGGTCGTATTCGAGAGGTCATCAGTGGGTTCCTGCAAGATCCACGGTATTTTGATTGGGTCACAACGCTTGGCCCAATCAGACCACCACCGGAGCCACCACCTTGAGGTAATCTTCCTTCCCTCTCCATTTGTTTCATGTATTTACACATTCACGATGCATTGAGGACCATGCATGAGATAAGTGGCGGGGAAGGGTTTACGAACATAGTTAGTTTTATATTTTTGTTCTTTTACACTTCTTTTTAATTTAAAAAAATATTTTCTCTTTTTTACAAAACTTTTTGAAGCAAGAGAAATAGTTTTTGATTTATTTTTAAGAAAATTAAGATTATCTTAGGAATTAGGAAGACGTAAAATTATGAAATTTTAAACCGAGTAAAAATAATTGATCTTGTTTAAATTTTGGGATAAGAAAGTAAAATTGAAAAGATAATTTGATCTTGAAATTTTTTCCTTAGATTTATGCACTCCACACTTACACAATTTTTGGGATTGAAATAAAGACTGAAATGCCACATATATATATATATATATATATATATATATATATATATATATATATATATATATATATATATATATATATATGGACTTGAGCTTAAACTTATTGATTTGGATCCACTTCCTGAACTTAGCCCGACTCCTGAGCCCTTACTTGATTTGAGCTTCTTCCTGAGTCGGTATTCGTTCCCGCACCTATAATGTCCAAGTCAATAATTCTATCTTTTCATACTCCATTTTACGACAAGGAGGTTGACACAATTAAATCCGAAATTTATATGTTATCTTGATTGGGTAGCAACGCTTGGCCCAATTAGACCACCTCCGGAACCACCACCTTAGGTAACTTCTGCCTTCCCTTATTCTGTTTCATGCATATATGCATTCATTCATACATTGAGGACAATGCATGAGATAAGTGTAGGGGTGGGCTTTACTAACATACTAACATAGGTAGACACTAACAAAAATTGCTAATAATAATAAAAAAAATTTTTTAAAAAATGTTATAAAAAGGAAATATTTTGACTTATTTTTTGAAAGAAATCTAAGTTAGTTTTAAGGATTAGAAAAATCATGATTAGGATTTCTAAAAACTTGGTCAAAATAAATAAATTGTTTAAATTTTAGGCATAGGAGGAGAAATTGAATAAACAATTAGTCTTGATTTTTACCTTAATGAAATGTGCATACCTAATGCATATCTAGGATTCTAAGACAAAGACCTTTGTGCCTCATATATATTAAAAAAAAAAGGAAAATCACTAATTAAGCTGGATACATATGCCTCAAGAAGCATAAGTATTCACGCCTAAAGGTGAGTGTAAAAAAAAATATAATAAAACCTTAGTTTTGTGGCCTAGTTCACTCGAATTTGAGCCCGCGGGGTGTTTTCTCACCTGGTGCCCTAAAGCCGACCGGTTTGGGAGTCACCGACTTTAAGTTCGCTACATGGGTGGATTAGAAAGCCTAAACTAAGAAAAATTATTTATATGTATTAACACATCTAGTAATCAATTAGTTAGGTATTAGGGCCTCAAGAAGCCTTGATACTTACACGAAAGAAAATTAGATGAGTTATACATATCAATATATATATATATATATATATATATATATATATATATATATATAATAAAGAGGCATGAGAGTCCAAGTTAAGGAATTCCTAGTAAAAACATAAGGATGCATATGATTTTTGGTAACGAAAAAGACTATATTAGAAATTCAATTTTAATCCTTACCTAAAATGAATAACAATTCACTTTATTAAGACTAAGTTTAAAGAATGAATAAAAATGAGGATCCTAAAACTTATAGACTACTTGGTCTCTTCAAATATAATTCAAATATTTTTCTTTTTATGGATTTTGTGGTGCAATCCGCTGAAACCCTCACGAGACAACACTCATCCTCTAGGGTAACCTAGAGGTTTAACGGCTTGTTGCACGTGCTAAGTGCAATCGTGATTCCTACGAAAGTGAGTTAGGTTAGATTAATTTTTCTTTCTTTTTCTTTTTCTTTTTCTTTGTTTTTACTCGAGGACGAGCAAAAAGATAAGTGTGGGGGTGTGATTGGTAGTGAAAAGTGCATTTTTATCATAACATTTACCATCACATTTTCATATTTATTCATTTAATTCTGCACATTTATTAATATTTTGTGATTTATTGTGTGCAGGCCTCGAAATAATAAAAGAAAGAATTAAAGCCTAAAAGAGCCCAAAAGCCCACATTTAAAGCCCAAGTGCAAAAGTGCAAATATCAAATGTCAAAAGTGCAAATACACAAGGGCTAAAGTTGCAAATATTAAAGAATAGGAAAGGATAGACTTCTATCCAACCCTAAACACTTGTAGATGAGGATAAAAAGCCAAAGAAGAGAGTGCAAAGATAAGGAAATTCATGGATAAAGATATCGGGAGATTTGAGATCTAGATAACTTGATTTCTAAGTTATCTCGAAATCCCAAGATAAAGAGCCAGGATCAAACTTTCAGAAGAAAACGACCAGATGGACAGACCAGGAGAAGCCACGCGCCAAAGCGCGTGGCCAGCAGCCACTGTAGTATCGCGGAAACGCGGCCCATGCCGCGTTTCCGCGGCAATCCTGCCTTATCCCGTCACCTGTTTTCGTGGAGGAGTTGGGATGGGACTCTACTTCCTTCTGCACCTATAAATACCCCCTGCAGTGCAACGTATAGAGCGTCCAGCGCAGTACAGGGCCAAAAATTAGGGTTTTTAGGTTTTTCTTCTTCTAGTTTTGTAATTAGGTTTTTCTTTATATTTTCAAGAGAGAGAGAGGCTTATGTTGAGCGTGACACCGATGTACCTTCCTCTTCTCTGCCATTGTGCTAATTAATAAAGGTAATCTTTTCTTTTGTTCATTGTTCTTATGTTTTACTTTTCTTATTGTTTTCTCTTCTTTTTCTCTTTGATCTCTGTTGGTTTATATGAGCATGCAAGTGATTTCTGAAGCACAAGTATAACGAGTCTTAGCGAGAGCCAACGATATTTCATGGAGATGTTCTCCTCCTCAAGACGTATCACTTCATGCTTGTGCAAGACTTGATGATATAATGCGAATAGGGACTGAGATCGATCCTATGGATTATACGTTGAATGCATCCAAAGCAAGGTAGAAAGTGTTAAGATTTCATGTTATTCTTCAACCAAGGTTAGTGTTTCTTTCTTTTCTTTTCTTTTATTTTTGTAGAATAAATTACCATCTACCAACTCTATCTTTTTCCGACCCATTGTAAATACCGCTTTGTTTCTAAACTAACTAATATTTTCTTATTTTCTTTTAATAACTAAAAAAGATAAATTTTAGAGTAAAACTTACAAACGCTTCTATCGCTAGTCCCTCCCTGAGGATCACGACCCGCATAGCGTTGCTACAGCGGATTCGCATTGAGCACCTCGCACACTATTCTTTCTCAATCTAATATTCATTATTTTATGTGCAGGTAAAAGTTCAATCAAAATTTTGGCGCCGTTGCCGGGGAGGGACCGTAAGTTTATCTCTAAATAAAAAAAATTAACTAATTATTCTTTTATTCTTTTCTGTCTGCAGGTTGAAGAACAGAAATACAACAGCAGAAGTGGACATATTGGAACTCTGTGCCTCTGCCCTCGAAGGCAGAGCAACAGAGACTACTAGTTTCCCGTGGAAACGCGGCAAAAGCCGCGGATCCGCGGCAACAGTAGAGAACTACTAATCCATCTTTTTGCATGTTGCTGCAATTTGCAAATACTGTTTACTGCTCTGTTGATTTTGTTCTGTGATAAACCTGTATACTGCTAATTAAATCAACAGTAAAAAATTTGTTGCAAAAGTTAAAAATTGATTAGACGTTTGCATATTAGGCACGTGTCTTTTCAATTACTTTAATTTACTGTTGAAGAGTGCTGGAGCAAGGTACGTATGCATTGCATGTAGAATAGGACTCATCTCTTGGTTGATTTTCTGCTTTGAGTGAATCTTATTTATCTTGTACACTTGCACTAATTCATCTTAAGGGCATAACCCATTAACAAGATAAGGTGGGGATTTCATCACCCTTCCTTAGCCCAAAAATCATATCCCAAGTACTCACTAACCCAAGCCTAACTTAAAAATTAGTAGACGCTGGCCCTAGGGACATCTCGGACTCAATAGGAGATTATCCTAACGGGGAACAGTGCTGGAAGTTGACTCTTGTCAAATCAGTGTCTAGGAAAGGGATTAAGGGCCGAAAGCCCGAAGATTGGTGGTTATTTAATTAAGGAACATCTTTGACGGAAAACCTCCCACCACTCTTGCCCTGACCTGGCTGATTAACTTGTGGTCAAAGTCTGCACCCTACCTCCCGTGGACAGTCTAACCAGTTAGGAGTCGTCTAGGTCATAGGTCTACCCTAACTTAGGTTAGAATTTTTCTTTTTTGTTTGTTTATTTGTTTGTTTTCTTTTTTCTTTGTTTGTGTTTGTGTGATATGGCATATAATAATATTCCAATTTTAATCCATATTACACACCTAACTATTATTCGGATATTACCAACCCGGCATATCATAACTTTGACCAACCTAGTGTGCCGGAATGGTCTTATCCGAATGACTATAACCCACACCCCCATCTTATGACTATAATTTCCATAATAATTTCAACTCGTCACAGAGTTCATGGGGTTTCGAGTCCCCCGAGTCTAATTCTCAACCAAATTGTCCTCCATATCCATGTAGTCCACATTCTTTCAATGATTCATACTCAGATCCCCCCATTCAGAATAGATTACCATCTATCGGGGAAATGATAAGTATGCATGAGTCCAAGAAACAATTACCATCAATCTTAGATAGGATGATGCGTGAGTCCACCGACTCACAACTTCATCACGATTTAACTTCCTCTTTTCAATCACAGCATGAAAAGATGCTTGCAGCCATGACTCAGGCTAGATTAGCCCGTGATCATGACATAGATTTGATGGTTCAATCCTTACGTTCTCACCATCCGGCTAATTCTGATATCGCTGACCACTCTTTTAGAGCCGACGAACCAAGTTGCTTTGGACAACAAGATTCTATTTCAGTGCCATCATTTGAACTTGCCGAAACTCCAATTCTTGATAATTTGGCAAGTTTTCCTTTCCTGAAATAGAACTTGAGGATGAATATGATCATGATCCCCAACTTGATGATTCATTTTTATTTCCTGATCCAATAATGACTCCAGTGTCTCCACCTGATTTCACTTTTCCCGAGTCAACATTGGACCCTATCCCAATTCATCATGAAATTGAATCACCCATTCTTAATGATCATATTGAACTTGACCAATTGTGTAATCTTGAGAATCTTATGGATAAATTGGCAAGTTCTTTTATTATATTGAACCCAATGAGATATGTGACCTAGATTCTCAAATCTATGATCAAGTTCAAATTCCTGAATCATTATTGACTCCTGTTCTGTTACCTGAATTAGGTAATATTTTAGAGTCAGTTTTGATTCCCACACCTATCATTCCTGAACTTGAATCACCAACATTGAGTCACATGCCATTATGGGAAGATGATTGCGGATTGAGCTTAAACTTATTGATTTGGATCCACTTCCTGAACTTAGCCCGACTCCTGAGCCCTTACTTGATTTGAGCTTCTTCCCTGAGTCGGTATTCGTTCCCGCACCTATAATGTCCAAGTCAATAATTCCATCTTTTCATACTCCATTTTGGGACAAGGAGGTTGACACAATTAAATCCGAATTTATTATGAAATTTCGAAATTTGATGGGGTGGAAATTCTTAAAAATGATTATACATATATTTTAGTGGGTTATGAAAGGAAAATTTCTGGTGGGTTCCACCAAATTATATGTTATCTTGATTGGGTAGCAACGCTTGGCCAAATTAGACCACCTCCGGAACCACCACCTTAGGTAACTTCTGCCTTCCCTTATTCTGTTTCATGCATATATGCATTCATTCATACATTGAGGATAATGCATGAGATAAGTGTGGGGGTGGGCTTTACTAACATACGTAGACACTAACAAAAATTGCTAATAATAATAAAAAAAAATTTTAAAAAAATGTTATAAAAAGGAAATATTTTGACTTATTTTTTGAAAGAAATCTAAGTTAGTTTTAAGGATTAGGAAAATCATGATTAGGATTTCTAAAAACTTGGTCAATAAATAAATTGTTTAAATTTTACGTATAGGAGGAGAAATTGAATAAACAATTAGTCTTGATTTTTACCTTAATGAAATGTGCATACCTAATGCATATCTAGGATTCTAAGACAAAGACCTTTGTGCCTCATATATATTAAAAAAAAAAGGAAAATCACTAATTAAGCTGGATACATATGCCTCAAGAAGCATAAGTATTAACGCCTAAAGGTGAGTGTAAAAAAATATAATAAAACCTTAGTTTTGTGGCCTAGTTCACTCGAATTTGAGCCCGCGGGGTGTTTTCTCACCTGGTGCCCTAAAGCCGACCGGTTTGGGAGTCACCGACTTTAAGTTCGCTACATGGGTGGATTAGAAAGCCTAAACTAAGAAAAATTATTTATATGTATTAACACATCTAATAATCAATTAGTTAGGTATTAGGGCCTCAAGAAGCCTTGATACTTACACGAAAGAAAATTAGATGAGTTATACATATCAAAAAATATATATATATATAATAATAAAGAGGCATGAGAGTCCAAGTTAAGGAATTCCTAGTAAAAACATAAGGATGCATATGATTTTTGGTAACGAAAAAGACTATATTAGAAATTCAATTTTAATCCTTACCTAAAATGAATAACAATTCACTTTATTAAGACTAAGTTTAAAGAATGAATAAAAATGAGGATCCTAAAACTTATAGACTACTTGGTCTCTTCAAATATAATTAAAATATTTTCTTTTTATGGATTTTGTGGGTGCAATCCGCTGAAAACCCTCACGAGACAACACTCGTTCTCTGAGGTAACCTAGAGGTTTAACGGCTTGTTGCACGTGCTAAGTGCAATCGTGATTCCTACGAAAGTGAGTTAGGTTAGATTAATTTTTCTTTTCTTTTTCTTTTTCTTTTTCTTTTTCTTTGTTTTTACTCGAGGACGAGCAAAAAGATAAGTGTGGGTGTGTGATTGGTAGTGAAAAGTGCATTTTTATCATAACATTTACCATCACATTTTCATATTTATTCATTTAATTCTGCACATTTATTAATATTTTGTGATTTATTGTGTGCAGGCCTCAAAATAATAAAAGAAAGAATTAAAGCCTAAAAAGAGCCCAAAATCCCACATTTAAAGCCCAAGTGCAAAAGTGCAAATATCAAATGTCAAAAGTGCAAATACACAAGGGCTAAAGTTGCAAATATTAAGAATAGGGAAGGATAGACTTCTATCCAACCCTAAACACTTGCAGATGAGGATAAAAAAGCCAAAGAAGAGAGTGCAAAGATAAGAAAATTCGTGGATAAAGATATTGGGAGATTTGAGATCTAGATAACTTGATTTCTAAGTTATCTCGAAATCCCAAGATAAAGAGCCAGGATCAAGCTTTCAGAAGAAAACGACCAGATGGACGGACCAGGAGAAGCCACGCGCCAAAGCGCGTGGCCAGCAGCCACTGTAGTGTCGCGGAAACGCGGCCCATGCCGCGTTTCCGCGGCAATCCTGCCTTATCCCGTCACCTGTTTTCGTGGAGCAGTTGTGATGGGACTCTACTTCCTTCTGCACCTATAAATACCCCCTGCAGTGCAACGTACAAAGCGTCCAGCGCAGTACAGGGCCAAAAATTAAGGTTTTTAGGTTTTTCTTCTTCTAGTTTTGTAATTAGGTTTTTCTTTATATTTTCAAGAGAGAGAGAGGCTTATGTTGAGCGTGACACCGATGTACCTTCCTCTTCTCTGCCATTGTGCTAATTAATAAAGGTAATCTTTTCTTTTGTTCATTGTTCTTATGTTTTACTTTTCTTTTTGTTTTCTCTTCTTTTTCTCTTTGATCTCTGTTGGTTTATATGAGCATGCAAGTGATTTCTGAAGCACAAGTATAACGAGTCTTAGCGAGAGCCAACGATATTTCATGGAGATGTTCTCCTCCTCAAGACGTATCACTTCATGCTTGTGCAAGACTTGATGATATAATGCGAATAGGGACTGAGATCGATCCTATGGATTATACGTTGAACGCCTCCAAAGCAAGGTAGAAAGTGTTAAGATTTCATGTTATTCTTCAACCAAGGTTAGTGTTTCTTTCTTTTCTTTTCTTTTCTTTTCTTTTATTTTTGTAGAATAAATTACCATCTACCAACTCTATCTTTTTCCGACCCATTGTAAATACCGCTTTCTTTCTAAACTAACTAATATTTTCTTATTTTCTTTTAATAACTAAAAAAGATAAATTTTAGAGTAAAACTTACAAACGCTTCTATCGCTAGTCCCTTCCTGAGGATCACGACCCGCATAGCCTTGCTACAGCGGATTCGCATTGAGCACCTCACACACTATTCTTTCTCAATCTAATATTCATTATTTTGTGTGCAGGTAAAAGTTCAATTAACAGATTTTTGCATTTTGACTTAGTTTAAGAACAGAACAATTTCTGGTTAACCTCTAACCTTGGATCACTTATATTTCCACAAAAAAATACTTCAACACTTTTCTCTATTTCAAAATGCGTTTTCAAAATACTAACATTTGATTTCTTTCTTTATGGATTTAGTGGGTGTAATCCGCTGAAAACCTTTAGGAGATAAAACTCCTCCTCTAGGAAAATTTAGAGGTTTAACGGCTTGTTGCACATGCTCAGTGCAATCGCGTCACCTGCGAAAGTGGTGTAATAATTTTCTTATTTTTGTTTTTCTTAGGACAAGCAAAAATATAAGTGTTGGGGTATGATTAGTATCTAATTTTGCATAATTTATACCACATCTCCATATTTATTTTGTGTTAAATTCTGCTAATAATCCTTTGCTTGCTTGATTCTAGTTCATGGTGTGCAATGAAGAAGAAGACCCTAAACCACCATTTAATTGGTGATTAAAGGCCTATTAAGATAGCCATTGATCTAGAAGAGCTGATTCGTCAAAATCAGGGGCCAGAAACCAGAAACCGGGAGCAGAATCTGATAGGGGACCGAAAGGATAGGGCGCGGCTCGAAGCGCCGCGCGCGCAGCCAACCTACGGCCGCGGCTGCGGCCACGCTTCGGGCCAGGTTTTGTCCCTTGGCCCCCTGTTCCCCTGGTGCCTATAAATACCCCCTGGGTTCCAAAGTTGAGGATATGCAGAGTTTTAGGATAGTTTTCATTTCCATTTTGTAATTTAGGATAGTTTAGTTTAGGTTAGTTCTTCTTCCTTCCTTGTATTTTTCATTTTGTAGATCTTGTAATAGGGAGAGAGAGTGGTACATGCTTGGAATGCATGAATGCTTGTAATAGAAGATAACAATCTATGAAAAGTTCTCTCTTTACCACTCTATGTTTTCTTCTCTTTAATTCCTTTTACATGTGTAGCTAATTTTTCTCTCATGGCAACTAACTACTAACCACCAACTAGTCTAACTTCTTATTTGATAATCACATGAATCTAATAGCCTCGTTTTAGCCTTGCTCTTGCAAGAGCCATTGATGGCTCATGATGATAGATCTAACTCTAACTTCCCAACCACTAACAAACTAACAATACTTTACTCCATGCTTACTTTTAGTTTTGATGATTTTAGTGTAGCTTGCACTTATTTGTTGAGTTGGGTTGTGATGAGTTACATATGGGTCATGCTTTGAATAGATCTTGAACCAAGGACTAGTGATGGCCAATGATACATGTGAGGCAACTATCACTAAGAGGTTAGCATGTTGGTGGAGTCATTAGTAGTTAGTAGCCGTGAGTTTTCTTTCTCTTTCACTTTATTTTAGATATAAAAACAAAACTACAAAAATGATTCTTTTCTATGTTTTCACTTCTTCGTATTTCACCATACTTTTCTTTTCATTCTTTCTTTTCTTTCTTTTTTCATTCTTTAAAACTTTGAAGAACCATTAACAAACATGTGAATCAACCGATAAAGCTTCTATCGCCTCCCGTCCTTGTGGATTCGACTCGTTTTAGCCTCTATGTTATAACGGAGGTATCGAGGAAGCCAAAGCACACACTTTAAATCTTAACTTCAAAAAATATTTTTTGTGCGCGGTTATCTCCCTATCACATCGTCAAAAGGACAAAGTGGTCACGCATTGACCAGACTCCTACCGGCACACTTCTCCAGAATCTTAGAGGAGATCTTTTTGTAATCTTTTTATTACAAAAGAATTACTTGTAATTTAGCTCCTCGACCCTTTTTTTGTAAGTTTTCCCCTTTGTAAAATCTATGAAAAACAAGGTTCTCGCTTTCACTGAGAAAATTGAGAGGATCACTGTCATAGATTTAATGTTAACTTAACAGCAAAATGGATGCCAGAGGTGTAGTGTTAAACATAGCATGGAAAGATCTCATTTTCACTGAGAAAATCGAGAAGATCACTGTTATAGATTTAATGTTAACTTAACAGCGAAATGGATGCCAGAGGTGTAGTGTTAAACTTAGCATTGAAGTCTCATTTTCACTGAGAAAATCGAGGAGATCACTGTCCTAGGTTTATTGTTAACTTAATAGTGAAATGGTTGCCAGAGGTATGGTGTTAAACTTAGCATGGAGAGGTCTCGTTTTCACTGAGAAAATCAAGGAGATCACTGTCATAGGTTTAATATTAACTTAACAGCGAAATGGATGTGCGGTATGAGCGATTTTGGTCAGAAGTGTAGTATTAACTTGACCGAGAGATTCATTTACTGTTAGAGGTGTTTGAACATAGCACTAATTCGAGTGGATCTGTCGTTCTTTGTATGTGGTCTTACCATTCCATGGATGAGAATTGGTAAGTGATTTTGGAGAGGGAATCAAATAGGAACAGGTCCCTTAGGATTTTTAGCAAATCCTCAGGTGTCAACGGGTTTGATATGCCTTTACCAACTACCATTTGAGTCGGGCTAGCCATGCTATTCCCCTCAGAATGATGAGTTGTCGGGGACTTATGTTGGGCTTAAAGGCCAACATTTTCCTCTATCCTTAACCGTTAAAGGTGTTGGATCATTTGGTTAGTGTATGTGTAACCTTGATTCTTCTTTGAGACAGCCAGTGTATAATCAGCTTCCTACTGGTTTGTGGTTGTATTATCTCGTTTGGAGGAAGAGAGGGCGCTCCTTCTGCATATCTTGGATTTGAAGGTCTTGATCAGAGGTGTAATGTTAACTTGATCATGAGAAGGATCCTTATCAAGGATAATACTTCTTTAAGAACATGCCATTGATCGGCATCATGAGTAAATCACCATCTGAAGTCATAAAGCGATATGCTCCATTTGAATAGACTGTTTCTATTACAAACGGTCCTTCCCATTTGGGCTGAAATTTGCCTTTGATTTTTTGCGTCATGATCATTGGTCGTCTGACGGCTAAACCAAATCTCCTTTCTGAAAGACTCTTTGTTTGACTTTCTTATTGAAGGCTTTTGAGATTTGAGTTTGATACAACTTAATGTGTTGCTGAGCTTATAACCGCTTCTCATCTAGGGATTCGAGCTCTTGAAGACGCAATCGATCATTGTCCTCTGATGTGATCTTAGTGATCAGAGTGACTCATAATGACAGCATATGAATTTCTAACTGTATGACTGCTTCACACCTATATACTAGGGAAAAAGGCATATTACCTGTCGGAGTTCGAACCGTGGTTCGGTAGGCGCAAAGACATTCACTAAGCTTCTCATTCCAATCTTGCTTATTCGAGGAGATAACTTTTTGAGTAACTTAACAATTGTCTTATTGAATGCTTCCGCCAAGCCATTAGCGGCGGGATTATAAGCAGTTCAAGCCACATTCTGAATTCGGTATTTATCACAGAACTGATAAAATACCTGGCTTGCAAATTGGGGACCGTTATCATGGATGATCCACCTAGGGACAACAAATTGATGGATGAAATGGTGTTTGATAAAATTAACTGTTGGCCCAAAACGTTACACTCTTCATTTATTGAGTTTTGATGATGACAAATCAAATAAGAGCTATTTAGTACTAATAAGTTTGTTCAAGATAAGTTTCAGGTTAGTACCATATTTGGAGGCCATTGCTTAGCTATTGCAACAACTTCTAAGTTCATGAAGCAAAGAAGGCATAATTGCACATCAAGGAAGGAACATAGAAAAGAAGGCTCTAGCAAGGCATTGCATGACTCAAGATTTGAAGATTGCTCAAGAAGTCTTCATTAGTCTTGTTTTTAGTTTTATAGTTTTTGTTAAAGAAAAGTGAATTGGTTTGAAGCTCCAACACACACGTTTTGCGCACATCCTTATTCCCAAAAGATTTCTTATAATATGTACAAAATATTTTAGTATACAAGCTTCTGTCTACAAATTCATCTTTATGTTTTATACTTATCCCTATTCAAAAATATTTTGGTTAAAATCAAAGTCTCCTCAAATTTCTATCTTTGCTTTGACTTTTGACCTGAGCCGGTCGACCGCAGGGTCGACCGATCCTATGTCAGGTCTAGCCGGTCGACCGACCGAGTCGACCGAGGTTCTGGCAGATGCACGTATCTGTGTGCATGTTTCACGGTCGACCGTGCGGTCGACCGATAGTTGCCTGACTGTAAACCCTTTGCTCTCTGTATCTTTAGGTCGACCGGGCGGTCGACCGTTAGCCTGTAACGGTTCTTTTATTTTGAACTGCGGTCGACCGGCCGGTCGACCGATAGATCCGTTTGAACAGTAACGGGCATTTTTCTAAGCTATTTTATTTTGTCTTTTTGTGTTTAAAATTAGTTTAAATGATATATTTTGAACTTAATATGAACTGATTAGCCTTAAGTATGTATTATCTCAAAACCCTAGCCCTCTCCTATAAATAGGGGTGTTTGGGGAGAGGTTCATTAACAAATTCTTACAAGAAAATTTTCAAAAGTTTAAGGCATTCAAAAGAGCTTGGTTTCTTGGTTTTTGTGCTGAAATTCTCTCTCATTTTTGAAGTGTTTTCAAGAATTCTCTGGTTTCCTTTTCTTTTCTCTTTGCACACAAGAGATTCAAATCATACTCATTGTTCTCTAAGGACCTTGTAAGGGAAGAGAATTTTGAAAGAGAAAGTTTGTGGTCTTTTGACTACTAAGAGATTGCTTGTACTTGAGATTGTGGAGTTGGGTACTCCGGTGTATTTGCGATATCTTTGTGATAGTGAAAGTAGTTAGTAATCCTTCTGGGGAAGGCGGGGAAGTAGAGCTGGGTGCTCGAACCTCGATAACAATTCTCGGTGTTTGCGTTTAGTTTACATTCTTGTGCTCCTTGCTTTACTTTCATTGCACTTATAACTTGCTCTTACTCTTCATTGCAATATTCATTTGTTTTCATTCATCTTGTCAATCATAGTCCCATACAACAAGGTTATATTGCGCACCTCTAACTCATTTAAGAGGAATCATGAGGAAGGAGTTCAGAACCCTTTACGGGGCATTCAGCTCTTAGTCTTATTTTGGGTGATTGTTGCATCATAGTTATTATATTAATCATTGATTAGCATTATCACCTATTCACCCCCCCTTCTAGGTGATTTTCAATTGGTATCAGAGCTTGGACTCTAGGTTTGGCTTAACATCCATAGAGAGATCCTTAAAATTTGCTAATCAATATTTTCATTCATTCATTCATCACTAGTAAACATGGCCGATAACATCAAAACCCCTCCTAAATTTGATGGACTTAATTTTCCTATTTGAAAGTTAGGATGACTATATTCTTGCAATCTTTGGGTAGTTTAGTAGCTAAATCTTTGACCAAACCCTATGTTGTACCCGATAGTGATGAGAGCACTTGGACCGACTTTACATTTAGAGAATATGAGGCTAACTCTAAAGCCCAAAATTCCCTCTTAACTGCCTTGAATGAGGATGACCTTACACGGGTAATTCATTGCCAATCCGCCTATGAGATTTGGCAACACTTATTGGTCACACACGAAGGGACTTACAAGTCAAGAGAGCTAAGATAGATCTCTTAAGGTCTCAATATGAATCTTTTAAAATGATTAATGATGAATCAATTGATAGTATGATTACAAGATTTACTAAAATCACCAATGCTCTTTCTTTCTTAGGTGATGACATCTCAAATGATCAAAAGGTGCGAAAAGTGATTCGGGCTCTTCCTACATCATGGGAGATTAAGGCCGCCACCTTGAAAGAGTTAAACGATAAGGATGAGATGGACCTCATTAGTCTCATTGGGAACTTAAAGACCCATGAGATGGAAAAGAAAGCAAGAGAAGAGGCTGCTCCACTAAAGAAGAAGTCCATAGCTTTCAAGTCTTCATCCACTCTTGAAGACGATGAAGAAGATGAAGAAGAAGATGAGGAACTCTCCCTCCTTGTACGAAATGTCAAAAAGATGTACCGGAAGAACAAGCTCAACTTCCGAAGAAAATTTGAAGGTAAAGAGGAGAGAAGAATCATTTGCTATAATTGCCGAAAACCCGGACATATCATGGCGGATTGCCCGGAGTTCAAGAAGAAGATGACTTCCTCCTTCAAGCCAAAGAAGCCGGAGGAAAAGAAAGCATACAAAGCTACTTGGGATTCGGAAAGCGAGTCCGAAGAAGAGGTGGATACGGCAAACATGTGTTTTATGGCAAACACACCTAAGGTAACCCCTCAACCTCTTGATGATGAAGATGATGATTTAAGTAAGGAAGTTCTTGTACATGCCTTTGTTGAACTTTCCGAAACTTATGACAATAAGAAGATTGAATGTTTTAAATTGCAAAAAGAAGTTGCTTTTCTTAAAAATCAACTTGCTATGGTTTCTAAAGAAAAAGATGATATTTCTTCTAATTTCATTTCTATTCAGAAAGAATTTAGTGCCTACAAGGTTTCTTGTAAGGCAAAATCTCCTATGATTGATGAAAAAGAAATTTCTTCTTTAAAAACTAAAATGGTTGATTTTTTAAAAGGTTTTGAAAGATTGTGCTTTTAACACTAAGAAACTTGAAGAAAAGTTTTCTAAAAAGCACACTTCTCATGCTAGAGATTCACATGTCAAGATTCCTCATGCTCACACTTCACATAACACTTCTCATGCTAAATCTTTTCATGCTCACAATTCTCATGCTCACAAATCACACACTCACTATGCTTTTAAATATGATAGAGTGTATAGATGCACATATTGTGGTAAAAATGGACATTTGGCTAAGTTTTGTTATGATCAATTAAATAGATCAAATAATCTTGTTTGGGTTCATGGCACTAACCCTTTAGGACCCAAGAAAATGTGGGTACCAAAATCAAGTCCGAAATTGTTTGATGTAGGTACACACCAAGGCTCCAAGACGTAGGGAGCGGTAGTACCATGATAGTGGTTGTTCAAGACACATGACGTGGGATATCAATAACTTTACAACCCTATCAAGGTACGAGGAAGGTGGCTCCGTCACCTTCGGGGATGACTCCAAGGGTACTATCATTGGTATAGGTAATATTCAAATTGGTACATCTCCCACTATAGAAAAAGTTATACTTGTTGATGGTTTAAAACATAATTTGCTTTGCATTAGTCAATTTTGTGATCATGGACTTCAAGTTATTTTTGATGATTCTTCTTGCAAGATTTTTGATGTTAACACCAATGATTGTATTCTCACCAGTTTTCGTGATGATAATGTTTATATCATTGACATGCTTAATGTAAAGTGTTCTACTAAATGCTTAAATGCTTTTGATGAAAATTCTTAGCTTTGGCATAGAAGATTAGGACATGCTTCTTTTGACCATCTTTCTAGGATTAATTCAAAGGAATTGGTGAAGGGTATTCCTTGCTTGAAGTTTGAGAAAGACCGCATTTGTGGTGCGTGCCAACTTGGGAAACAAACCAAGTCTTCCTTCAAACCAATCAAGGATATCATGTCAACTAGGCCTTTAGAATTAATTCATATGGATCTTTTTAGACCAACTAAAACTAAGAGTTTAAATGGTAGTAGATTTACATTTGCTTTAGTTGATGATTTTTCTCGCTTCACTTGGGTTTTCTTTTTGGAACACAACGATCAAACTTTTTCTCATTTCAAAGTTTTTCGAAAAAGGGTTGAAAAAGAAAAAGGTTTTTCGATTTTGAAAATAAGGAGTGATAGAGGTGGTGAGTTTGTTAACTAACTCTTCATGACTTATTGTGATGAAAAGGGAATTAAGCATGAAATGTCTTGTCCTAGGACTCCACAACAAAATGGAGTTGTAGAAAGGAAAAATAGAACACTTCAAGAGATGGTTAGGACAATGATAAGTGAATATGACCTCCCTCAATATTTATGGGCCGAGGCCGTAAACACCGCATGCTATATTTCAAACCGTATTTATTTGTGTAAGAATTCTTTCAAAACTTCTTTTGAAATGTATCATTCTAGAAAACCAAATGTTGCATATTTCAAATTTTTTGGATGTAAGTGTTTTGTTTTAAATATTAAGGATAATTTGGGTAAATTTGATGCTAAGGCTTATGAAGCTATCTTTGTTGGATACTCTTCTACTAGCAAAGCTTATAGAGTTTTTAATAGATCTTCACTTACCATTGAAGAATCCATGCATGTTAAATTTGAAGAATCTAATGTGTTTGTTGAGAATGTTGTAGAGATTGACCCATTAGGTGAAGACATGGAGAGACTATCCTTGAAGGACTCACCCGCTCAAGAAGAAAAGCAAGAACCTATTGGTGATGTTCAAGAGGATAAAGAGGAAAGCTCTCAACCGCTTCCTAAAGCATGGAGATACGCTACAAATCATCCTAAGGAGCTCATCTTGGGTGATGCATCTAAAGGAATAACAACTCGCTCCAAACTCCATGACCTATGTGGTAACTTTGCTTTCATTTCTCATTTTGAACCCATAAGCATTCTCAAAGCCGAGACGGACTCATATTGGTTGCTTGCCATGCAAGAGAAACTCAATCAATTTGAGCGCAACCAAGTTTGGCACCTTGTTCCTAGGCCCCACGATAGACCAATAATTGGTACTAAGTGGATCTTTAGAAACAAGATGGATGAGTCCGGAAATGTTATTAGGAATAAAGCTAGGTTAGTGGCCCAAGGTTACACTCAAGTTGAAGGAATTAACTTTGAGGAGACCTTTGCACCCGTAGCACGGCTTGAAGCCATACGGATGACACTAGCTTTTACATCTTTCAAAAATTTCAAACTTTTTCAAATGGATGTGAAAAGTGCATTTTTGAATGATTTTATCAATGAAGAAGTTTATGTTGCTCAACCTCCCAGTTTTGTTGATCATGTTCATCCCGAGTTTGTTTTTAAACTTGATAAAGCTTTGTATGGATTGAAACAAGCTCCAAGAGCTTAGTATGAAAGGCTTTCTAATTTTCTCATTTCAAATGATTTTATTAAAGGCAAAGTAGACACAACCCAATTCACTAAGCATGTTGATAATAACATTTTAATTGTGCAAATTTATGTTGATGACATAATTTTTGGTTCTACTAATGAAGTTTTATGCAAGGAATTTGAAAAGGTCATGCAACTTGAATTTGAAATGTCTTCAATGGGTGAGCTCAATTTCTTTCTTGGACTCCAAATCAAGCAATTGCAAAATGGGACGTTCATAAGTCAAGCCAAGTATGCAAAGGAACTCGTAAAGAAGTTTGGACTTGAAGGCTCAAAGGCTTGCAACACTCCCATGGCAACTACAACCAAGCTTGATAAAGATGACCAAGGTAAAAATGTTGATATTAAATTATATAGAAGCATGATAAGAAGACTTTTATATTTAACGGCGAGTAGGCCGGATATCATATTTAGTGTGTGTCTTTGTGCTAGATTTCAATCGTGTCCTAATCATCTTATTGCGGTAAAACGCATTATTCGTTATATTAAGGGCACAATTGGGATGGGTCTATGGTATCCGAAAATCGAAGATTTCTCAATGACGAGTTATTCGGATGCCGACTATGCGGGTCGTAGAGTAGATAGAAAGAGTACTAGTGGGACATGTCAATTTCTTGGTAATTGTCTTGTTTCATGGTCCTCTAGGAAACAAAATTTCGTAGCTCTCTCAACCGCCGAGGCGGAGTATGTTGCCGCGGGGGCTTGTTGTGCACAAGTCCTTTGGATGAAACATACTCTCCTTGATTATGATTTGCATTATAAGAATATTAAAATACTTTGTGATAATACTAGTACCATACATTTGACTAAGAATGCAAATCAACATAGTAAGACCAAGCACACTGAGATTAGATATCACTTTCTTAGAGATCATTTTGAGAAAGGAGATATAGATATTGATTATGTTTCTATGGATTTACAACTTGCCGATATTTTTACAAAACCATTTGATTTTTCTAGATTTTCCTTCATTTGTGGAGAACTTAATGTTCGTGTTATTGAATAAAAATGCTTTCTTAACCCTTTTTTATGTATGACAAAAAGGGGGAGAATGAGTCTTTTTATGATAGAATTATGAGTTCATATGGTTTTGGTTCCATGGTTTTGGTTCCATATGAGTTTATACATTTTTTATTATGAATTCATGTTTTTGCAAGTATTTTATTTCATGGTTTTTAATCCTATGATTTTTGCTTGCACCTTATATTGTTTTTATGATAGCATAATTTGAGGGGGAGCTTTCTCCTCCCCTATATTTTTGTTTATAGCCTATTTGTTTTGTCATCATCAAAAGGGGGAGATTGTTGGCCCAAAAGGTTACACTCTTCATTTATTGAGTTTTGATGATGACATATCAAATAAGAGCTATTTGGTACTAATAAGTTTGTTCAAGATAAGTTTCAGGTTAGTACCATATTTGGAGGCCATTGCTTAGCTATTGCAACAACTTCTAAGTTCATGAAGCAAAGAAGGCATAATTGCACATCAAGAAAGGAACATAGAAAAGAAGGCTCTAGCAAGGCATTGCATGACTCAAGACTTGAAGATTGCTCAAGAAGTCTTCATTAGTCTTGTTTTTAGTTTTATAGTTTTTGTTAAAGAAAAGTGAATTGGTTTGAAGCTCCAACACACACGTTTTTGCGCACATCCTTATTCCCAAAAGATTTCTTATAATATGTACAAAATATTTTAGTATACAAGCTTCTGTCTACAAATTCATCTTTATGTTTTATACTTATCCCTATTCAAAAATATTTTGGTTAAAATCAAAGTCTCCTCAAATTTCTGTCTTTGCTTTGACTTTTGACCTGAGCCGGTCGACCGTAGGGTCGACCGACCCTATGTCAGGTCTAGCCGGTCGACCGACTGAGTCGACCGAGGTTCTGGCAGATGCACGTATCCGTGTGCATGTTTCATGATCGACCGTGCGGTCGACCGATAGTTGCCTGACTGTAAACCCTTTGCTCTCTGTATCTTTAGGTCGACCGGGCGGTCGACCGTTAGCCTGTAACGGCTCTTTTATTTTCAACTGCGATCGACCGATGACCGATAGATCCGTTTGAACAGTAACGGGCATTTTTCTGAGCTGTTTTGTTTTTGTCTTTTTGTGTTTAAAATTAGTTTAAATGATATATTTTGAACTTAATATGACCTGATTAGCCTTAAGTATGTATTATCTCTAAACCATAGCCCTCTCCTATAAATAGGGGTGTTTGGGGAGAGGTTCATTAACAAATTCTTATAAGAAAATTTTCAAAAGTTTAAGGCATTCAAAAGAGCTTGGTTTCTTGGTTTTTGTGCTGAAATTCTCTCTCATTTTCTGAAGTGTTTTCAAGAATTCTCTGGTTTCCTTTTCTTTTCTCTTTGCACACAAGAGCTTCAAATCATAATCATTGTTCTCTAAGGACCTTGTAAGGGAAGAGAATTTTGAAAGAGAAAGTTTGTGGTCTTTTGACTACTAAGAGATTGCTTGTACTTGAGATTGTGGAGTTGGGTACTCCGGTGTATTTGTGATATCTTTGTGATAGTGAAAGTAGTTAGTAATCCTTCTGGGGAAGGCGGGGAAGTAGTGCTGGGTGCTCGAACCTCGATAACAATTCTCGGTGTTTGCGTTTGGTTTACATTCTTGTACTCCTTGCTTTACTTTCATTGCACTTATAACTTGCTCTTACTCTTCATTACAATATTCATTTGTTTTCATTCATCTTGTCAATCATAGTCCCATACAACAAGGTTGCATTGCGCACCTCTAACTCATTTAAGAGGAATCAGGAGGAAGGAGTTCAGAACCCTTTACGGGGCATTCGGCTCTTAGTCTTGTTTTAGGTGATTGTTGCATCATAGTTATTATATTAATCATTGATTAGCATTATCACCTATTCACCCCCCCTCTAGGTGTTTTCATTAACCACGTTGGAAGTTTTGACTTCAACCAGTGGTATAGTTTCTGCCCACTTTGAAAAGTAATCAGTTATCGCCAGGATAAACCGGTGTCATTTTGTCGAAGAAGGGCTGATTGGCCCTATGACATCGATTCCCCATGCTTCGAATGGCCATGATGCAACAGTTGGGTGGAGCAACTCTGGAGGCTGGTGTATGAAGTCCGCATGAATTTGGCATGCTTTACACCTTCGCGCATACTGGATGGCATCGGCTATCATGGTTGGCCAATAATATCTAAGCCTGTGCAATCAATCTTTAAGTTTTGGACCTGACTGATGAACTCCACATATGTCGTCGTGTGCTTCTCTAAGCACTTCCTGTGCCTCTGAATTAGAAAGGCAACGGAGGAGGACACCGTCATATGAACGACGGTAAAGTGTCTTTAGAGTTGGATCACAGTAAAAACGGAGAGACCTTCGTCTGATAGATGCCGCTTCTTTAGGATTGTCTAGCAGCAGACCATGTAGAGTATAGTCGATGAAAGGAAATCGCCAATCTCTCGGCTCAAGATCCATCGAGATATTATAGACCTCTCTGGTTCTTAACATATGTTTAGAGCAGACAAGGTGTCGTGTCGTCACTGTAAGGTGATACTCAGTGTCAACTGGCAAGGCTAGCGTTGTTACTAATGCAGCAAGAGCATCTACATTAGTATTTTGAGATCGAGTGCCCGATGTAAAAGCCATCAGATAGATTAACCATTTCGATGACCGCGTGATAATAAGGCACCAAGTCTTCGTGACGAACCTCGTATTCGCCTTTAACCTGATTGATAATCAATTTTGAATCACCGTAAGCTTCAAGGTAGCGTACCCCCATTTTGTGGGTGAGCTGAAGACCAATAAGTAGAGCATTATATTTCGCCACATTATTGGAGCATGATTCCGTCAGAGAAAATGCTCTAGGAAGGACATGATTCTGTGGAGAGATAAACACAACCCCACGCCGGCAATGATCCTGCCTTTAGGGCCTATTCGTGATGCTCCATCGAAGAACATATGCCATACTTCATCTTCTGAAGTTATAATAGATTCAAAGACTTCATCTAGAATGTCTTCATTAAGTTTTGAGTTTTTTGGAATCAGATGAGCAGCCAAGAGCTCTGCAAGGGCCTGGCCTTTAACCTCCTTTTGAGGATAAAGAGCATGTCGTATTGAGACAAAAGAAGTGCCCACTTAGCTAATCTTGAATTCAATGATCCTGGCTTCGTCATGAGAAGACGCAAAGGATTCACTCTGGAAATGACATGTATGGTTTGGCTAACCAAATAATGTCGTGTCTTCTGAACGGCAAAGACAAGAGCTAAGCATTCATTCTCAATAGGATTATAGCGAGACTCTGCCCCTATCAGAGTCGCTGAGAGAAGCTGATGTCAGATTGCTGTCATCTGGCAAGATAGAGACAATGTTGCAAGATTTTCTTCTTGACCTAGATTTCTTCGCATCCCATTGTTCATCCTGGACAAGGTCTGGGTGTATCCATATGATTTTCCCTGTGTCCAGTATCAAGGGAACAAGACCCTTATTCTCTTGAGTTTTAGCTAAAAGATGCTTGACTTCCAGCCGTGGTGTAGGGATTGGATAAGTCCCGTCAGGAACTGTGACCTTTGGGGTTTTGCCGAACTCGAGGGTCACCATGTTTGCAGTGACTTTCTTTTACTCTGACTTTAGTGTCAGGATTCCGGCGTTGAATAAAGCTTGAATTCTATCCTTAAGGACAAAGCACTTGTCAGTAGGATGATGAGTCATCCTGTGAAAGAGATAATATTTGGGATCATTCGTGCATCCTATTTCATTAGGACGCTAAGCATCTGGCAGCTTTAATTTATTCCCTTTGTGGAGTAAATGGAATATTATGACCACTTGATCGTCTTTGAAGGAGTACTGTTTCAGAGGAAACTTGGACTCTTGATTATTGAAGCCGCTCTTCTTGGCCTTCGACTGAACATCCCTTGATAATTCGACGGACATAGTCTCTTTGCCTTTGGCTTGAGAAGACTGTGCCATGTCACCACGCCCTTTATTATTCATACTCCATTTGCCTTTAGGGGTGGATGGTTCGAACTTTTTAGCTGACTTTTCGGCTATCTCAGCTTGCTCGACCAGTTCTTTCAAGTTATGGGCTTTGACAGCTCCCATACGAATTTCTACTTGGTCTAAGAAGTTGTGCCTACATGTCTGTAAGAGCATGAGTAATGGCATCCCTGTTGGGCACATCAGAGACAAGTTTCTAACCGCTCAATGTAGTCACGAACATATTCACCCTTCTTCTATACGGTAGAAAGGAATTTGACCATGGTTACCTCGGTATCGTCCTTATAGAAATGAGAAAGAAATTGAGTTTCCAGGTCGATCTGGAATTGACAGAGCCCAGAGGGAGACTTCAGAATCAGTCAAATGCTACCCTTTAAGGTGCCAATGAATAGTCTGGCCATAATAGCATCATTATCTATAACATTACCGGTCTGAGACCGAAAATAGTAGATGTGCTGGTTTGGCAAGCTCTTACCATCGTACGTATGTAACGTTGGTGGTTTGAACTTTGGTGGGTATGGTACTGAATCCCATTCCAGTGGGTAAGGACGGACTTCCCTACTTTCTTTAGTTCATCCCTCTGAGTTAGGGATGCAATCTGAACTTGGATGCCTTTAAGAATTTCAGTGTCTAAAGAAGAAGTTTCCTTTGACTTCTCAGTCTTTGGTTGTTTATTGCTAAGATGTTCTTCCTTATCATGGTTACTCCCGGTATCATTGTTATTCCAGTTATTGAGGAGTTGAGTGAGCATCTGTTGAATGTTGTCCAAAGCTTCTTGCTGGGTCTTGAAAGTTTGCTCCTGAGCTTCCAACCGTCGACGAAGGTCATCATTACCGCTATCAGCCATATTCACTAATATTCTATCCATTCGTATTGAGCTGACTGTTGCCGAAGAGGCATACCCACTGTCTCCGTCCTCTTCATTAGACCATTGGACTAATCCTTTCATTAGTTCTGGTGAGGTTACTGTAGTTGAGGAAGATGGTTGTTCATAACTGTAGGGTATTGCAACCCTAGATCTGGTATTCTGGAAGACACCTTCTTCATGTACCAAGACTTCGCCAAGGCTCGGGCTATAATGCGGATCTGGGAAATTATAGGGAGTGTCATGCGAACACTTTCTAGGGGCTCCTCTCCGTCTTGGATAATGGAGGGGCAGTGAAGGGCGATAGGTCGCAATATGTGTTAAATTTTTGTCACACATATTTGTATTTCAAAGATAATAAAAGAACTTATTTTGTTGAATTTATGTGATTTTATAAGATTTATTTGATAATAAAAAGCCAAGTTTTCAAATCCCTAATTAGCTGGACTGGCCTTCTGCCGGTCGACCGCTACAGAAGTCGGTCAGCCGATCAGGTCGACCGATGTGCACAAGCGTGCACGCCAGCTTGGGCTGGTGGGCTGACCAGGCGGTCGACCGTCCAGAGAGTTCTGCTACCTGTAAATGGCCCCGGTCGACCGGCAGAGAGCTCTGCTCTCTGTATCCAGTTCTGGTCGACCGGGCGATCGACCGGCCAGAGAGCCGTTGCTTTCTGTTTTCAGGTCCGGTCGACTGGGTTGTCGACCGGTGGCACAACGGTCATAAAAATAACCGTCGGTCGGTCGACTGGGCGGTCGGCTGGAAGATCATTTCTGACCTTCCTGGCTACCGCAAAATTTTCTATCTTTCAGCAAGTTTTTAAAAGATTTTTTGTGCTAAAAGGTTTGATCTTTATTTGTTTTAAAGGGTTGAAAAAATCAAAGAAAAGGAGAAGTCTTTTAGAAGTTGTTTTGATCTTCATTTATATTTCAATCTAAAGTTTTTCCCAAAAGTTTTTCTTTGTGTTTTTTATTTTCAAACTTTGTTTTTCTCACACTTGAGCTTATCTATCGATCCTATCTATTAGGATCTATTTTGTGGGAAAATTAGTTTGTGGTCTTTGTGATCACAAAGAGTTATACACTTACTTTACACTATGATATCCCTCTTGTGTAGAGGTGATTGTGGAGGTTGTGATTAATATCCCTCTAAGTGTAGAGGTGATTGTTGAGTGGTGGCTTTGAGCCTTATCCCTCTAGTGTGAGGTTGATAGTTGTTTGGCTAGTGCCTATCCCTCTAAGTGTAGAGGTAATTTGTGTTGTGCCTTGCCTCTTGTGTAGAAGTTGTATTGGTTGAGAGAGGAGTTGTGTACTCCCGATTTGTATTATCTAAATCCTCAGTGAAGGTTCCCTGTATGGGAAGTCCTGTGTGGACGATTTAGTGGAAATCCTTCTGTGTGAAGGCGGGGACATAGAGCAGTAGCTCAAATCTCAAAATATATCTAGGTGTTTGTGTTTGATCCACCATCTCTAAACTCTCTCTTATATTGTGCATTGCATCATATTGTTCATATCATATATATGCTTGGGTTTGTTTGTATGCTATACTTATATTAAACCAAGAGAGCTTCATATAGCACCTCAACTCTTATTCAGAGGAATCAAGAGGAGTTAGTCTAGAGCCTTTCACCGGGAATTTGGCTACACTCTTTGGTTACACTAAGTGTGTTGCAATTAGTTTTTAAATTCCGCATTATTTGTCATTAGATTAGCCATACACCTATTCACCCTCCCCCTCTAGGTATATTTCATTTTCCCGTTCTCGTTCTAAACTACAAAATGAAGGTGCAAGCTACACTAACATAGAAATTACTATCCATCACCATAGGCCATCAACCACACTTGCAAGGGGTAAGGCAAATTTAAGGCTATCGGGGCGATTTGGATTTACAAACACAGAAGAGGGAAGTAGAAGAAAAACAAGAATAAAGAAGAAGAAGCAACTTTTGACTTGATTAAAATAACAATGAAAGAAAAGAAGAAAGATTTACACCGGTGCCATGCTCAGTACAAGCTCCACTCTCGTTCTCTCATGAAATTTTTCTCTAATCTCAGTTACATAAAGAAAATGAAAAATTACATAAATAAATAAAAAATTTAAGTTACAAACTAAAGTATAGTGTAGTCTATACTCTCTTCTAAATCGTTCTTATTGGCCTAAGAATTTGCAGGTATTCATAGTAAAAATGCAACGGGGGAGAGCGTCTGAAGATAGGGGAACAAACGCTCCCCCGAATCTTACCTAACTGTGTGACAATGCAGCCTGGGCTGCGTTTTCGCGGCCTCGGTGTGGTTAGATGGCCACACCTGGGGGGTGCAGCTTCTTATTTAGTTGTTAGATCCACACCTGGGGGGTGCAGCTCCTTGTTTAGTTGTTGGCTCCTTTTATCCAACTGGTTTCATAGTTTTATCTTTGGATCATCGATATTTCTATTGATCTTCAGCTAACTGAAATGGATTCATTAAAATTTAAATTTAACTGGTTTTTATTTGGAGTTATCCCTCTGATTTGCTCTGAACTTTAGCGGACAATTGCCTTAATCCTAGATTTTGATTTTATTTGAAATTTAGTAGGCTTTTGGGCTCATTTTCTCATCTTTCTCCTTTAGTAAAGGCCCTGCAAGTAATTATAATTAAGTAGTATAGTTTATTAAATAAATAATATGTGAATGTGATGATAAATATGTAATATTGGCGACCTATCACACTCCCACACCTATCTTTTGCTCGTTTTCGAGCAAAACAAATAAAAGTAAAATAGAACTAACCCAGTCGAACTCACTTTTGTAGGAATTACGGTTGCACTTAGCATGTGCAACAAACCGTGACACCTCTAGGTTACCTCTAAAGGACGAGTTTTGTCTCGTAAGGAGTTTCAGTGGATTATACCCACAAAATCCATAAAGAAAGATAATTTAGTGTTAGTATTTTCGAAAAGCATTTTAAAAAAATGAGAAAATATTTGAAGTATTATTGTAAAATTTTAAGTAATTTATAAGTTATACGAAAATCAAATTTTTCATTCTTAAACTTAGTCTTTATTCAAAAATTGTTATCAATCAAGATAAGAAGTCAAACTTTATCTCTCATCTAGACTATTCTTTTACTCTAAGTCATATGCACCTTTATGACAGTGAAATTTTAACTCGGGATTCTTTTACTCTAACGCTTATGCCTTATTTTTCATATTTATAGTGGTATTGTCTCATAGTTCTATTAGGCTTTCTAATCTGCTCATGTAACGATCTTTTAGTTGGTTACTCTCAAACCAAACGGTCTTAGAACATCGGGTGAGAAAACACCACAAGGACTTAAAAGCTTAAGGGAATAAGGCCACAAAACTAAGGTTTTTATTTATAAGATGTAACTCTTTTAGCCATGAATACTTATGCTTTATGAGGCACAAATACCGAACTTAATCAAAAGATTTTTGATATATATATATTTTCTTTTTTTATAAGGCATAAGAATCTTTGACTTTGAACTCTAAGTGTGTAAGTGCTTATAACATGCATATTTCATCAAGGTAAAAATTAAGACTAAATTACTTTTTTAAATATTCTTCCTAAGCTTAGAAATCAAACAAATAATCTTGTTTTGACTAAGTATAAGAAATCCTAGTTATGATTCTCTTATTTCTTAAAATTAACATAATTTCTTACAAAAAATAGGTCAAAATATTGTTTCTCTTTTCAAAAAGTTTTTAAAAGAAAAAAATCCTTTTCTAAAAAATAAAAGAAAACCTTTGTTATGTTAGAACCCTCCCCCACACCTATCTCATGCATTGCCATCAATGTATGAATTAATGTATAAAAGTATGAAAAGAAGAATGGGTAGAAAAATGTTACCTTAAGGTGGTAGTTCCAGTGGTGATCGGATTGGGAGAAGCACTGCTTACCAATCAAGATAAAGTGGTGGTTTCTAGAACCCACCTTTATAGACCTCTTTTCTATTTACATATTTACAATCCTCAATATAAATAGGATCATGAAAGATCCTATCATGAAAATTATTCCCTTTACATGACCAGTCATGAAAAATCATCACGGAGTCATCATGGTTTATACCTATGTCCAATAAAAAAAAATGTGACTTGGTGGAATGGTTAACTTGGGTTCAAGAGCGATAGGTTCGGGAACTATTACTAACTCGAAAAAATCAACTTTGAGTTTGAGAGTCAGTTTTAATTCAAGATTTGAGTCCAAATGTAAAAATTTAATTTCATATTCTTTTCCATCAATGAAATATGATTATCCAAAAGAGGTGGTTCAGTTTCAAAATCTATGGATACAAGAATCAATGTTGGCTCAGAAAATAGGTCCAACTTGGGTACAAATACCTGAGTCAACATAGATTCAAAAATTAGAATAGAATCATAAAGTTGTGGGTCAGGGTCACATTCATGTTCAAGTTCAATTTCATTGAAATGAAATCTTGCCAATTTGTCAATGGGTTGATATTGGTCAAGTTTAAGGTTTTGTGGTGAATTGAATCTTGGTCAAATTTTCAAGATACCATGATTCATAGTTTTCATCAATATAACTAAAAGTGTTGGGAATAGTCAAAGATTAGGTAGGAAGAGTTTTCTCATTCTTTCGCATATTTTCTGATCGACTAAGTCTTACTTCTATCATATCGAAAGGATCGGTTTGGAATTGAATCATAGATTCTATACTCTTTTCTAAGTCGGGATGTATTTCTTGTTGTGAGATTTGAAAAATGGAGTAAGAATCTTGGATTTGAAAATTTTTATGGGAATTTGTGTCTTCTAGATTTTGAATTCATTTCTTAAGCTCTTCTAAGACTTCCATCCTCTTTTCCTAGCCAATTGATTCTTCTATTTGTTGTTTGAAAAAAAAGGGTATATGAAGCTGGATGTTGTAAGATTTTTGACCATATGACTCGGGAGAGTTGCATCCCCAATGACTCTGTGAAGAATGGTGATGATTGTTCTAGTCTTGTTCATAGTATTGAGACTGGGACATATATTGAATTGGATAAGACCAATCCGACATACCTGGTTGGTTAAAGTTATGATATGCTGGGTTGGTAATATCTGAGTCAAAATAGTTCAGGATGAAGTATGGATTACTATTGCATAGGAATAATTATGATTATAATCCATATCACCAAGTTGTCAAAAACAAAAACAAGCAAGCAAAGAAAGAAAAATCTAGCCTAAGTAAGGGTAAACCTTAGACCTAAATGACTCCTAACTGGTTAGACTGTCCACAGGGGGTATATTATGGAATCTGACCATAAGTTAATCAACCAGGTAGGAAAAAGACTAGTGGGGGGTATCCGTGCCTAAGCGACGGGCCTAATTATACCAAACTACTATTTTTTGACATTTTGCCTCTCAATCCCTAATCTTTAACACTGATTTGGCAAGAGTCAAATTCTAATCAACTTTCCCCTTAGGTCAGTCTCCTTTTTAGTCTGAGATACCCCTAGGCCAACATCTACTCAGTTTTAAGTTAGTCTTGGGTTAGTGAGTGAGGAGATTGTTTGTGGGCTAAGGGAGGGTAATGACTTTCCCACCTTATATTGTTTATAGGATAAGACCTTAATTCAGTTTAATGAAGTGTACAAGTATATAGCAAAAAAGTAACACTCCAGCAATATTTCATATAAGAATTAATTTTATACTAAATGCTATGCTCACATACTTGGGCTCCTGTACTCTTCAACAATAAATAGAAAATGTAATGAAATGACACGTGCCTAAATTCAAGTCTAAATATTTTTTAGCATTCACTAGCAATAATTTACTGTTAAGGTTAAAAAATTTTGTACAGTGAGTTAAACAAGAAAATAAATATTTGTAGAAAGTTAAACTTTTCAATTCAACCAACCTGCAAAATATACAGATTAGTAGTTCACTCAGAATTCGCGAGAAGGCAGCAAGTCAGAGGGCTTCTAGGCTCTACTTTCTTGAGGAGAGTCTAGGGCCACTTATATATTCACTGCAACAAAAATTTTCTTGATGCCTCCTCCTGTATACAAGAATAGAGAAAGTTAACCAATAAAGTAAACAGAAAAGAGTTACTTACAATCTCTCCCCGACAATGGCGCTAAAATTTTGGTCGAGGTATTATCTACACAGAAAATACAAAATTTCAAATTTAAGAATAAAAGTGCAAGTTCTCAATACTACCGCGATTGCAAGTGGCCAAGCATGTTGTAAGTTTTCTTTTAAGTTCACTAAAAATTGTTAAACGTTCTTCTCTTATTCTTGTAAAGAAAAGAAAAATAAAGTCTATGGTTAAGCTAAGAAGAAAGTGGTAAATTGAGAAGGTGAAGAAAATAGAAAATGATTTTATACTAAGAAAGAGAAAATTGTAAATAGAAAAGAGTTGGGATTGGTGGTAGTCTAAACTAAGGATTAAAAGAAAAGAAGGAAAAAAAACCCTAAATGTACATGCTTACCTCTTCGGTGCTTACCTCTTCGGCGCCTGCTTACCTTTGATCCGTATCAACAATGTACCTTGTCTTGAAGGTGATTGAAGCATGACATATAGGATTTTTTCCCTTCCCATTCTAAACTACGAAATGAATTGCAAGCTACACTAACATAAAAATAGCTATCCGTCACCATAGGCCATTAACGGCACTTGCAAGGGCAAGGAAAATTCGAGGTTGTCGGAGTCATTTAGATTTACAAACAAGGAAGAGAAAAGTAGAAGAAAAGCAAGAATAAAGAAGAAGAAGCAACTTTCGATTCGATTAAAATAACAATGAAAGAATAGAAGAAAGACTTACACCGGTGTCACGCTCAGTACAAGCTTCACTCTCGTTCTCTGACGAAACTCTTCTTTAATCTCTGTAACATAAAAAACAAAAAATTAGATAAATAAAAAGTAAAAACCTATGTTACAAACTAAATTACAGACTAGCCTTCTCTGCTAAATTGTTCGTTGGCCTTAAAATTTGCAGGTATTTATAGCAAAAATGCAATGGTGGAGAGCATCTGAAGATAGGGGAGCAAACACTCCCCAAATATTACCTAACTGCCATGGAAACGCTGCCTAGGCGGCGTTTCTGCAGCCTAGGTGTGGCTAGATCACCACATCCAGGGGGTGCAGCTCCCTATTTAGTTTTTGGCTCCTTTTATCCAACTGGTTTCATAGTTTTATCTCTGGATTCATCGATATTTCTATTGATCTTCAACTAACCAAAATAAAATTTTAACCGATTTTCATTTGGTGTTATCTCTCTGATTTGCTCTGATCTTCAGCTGACAATTGCCTTAATCCTGGATTTTGATTTATTCTGAACTTTAATGGGCTTTTGGGTTCATTTTATCTTCCTTCTTCTTTAATAAAGGCCCTGCAAAAAAATAGACAAAAAGATAATTAAATAGCAGAGTTTATCAAGCAAATAATATGGGAATGTAACGATAAATATGCAATATTGGTGACAGATCACCAAGAATAAAATTTAAATTTTTCCCCCACGGTATTGATGTTTCTTTAGCCCCACCTAATAAGGAGGATGTACATATTCATCTCCAGGTTTCTAGTGTTGGGATAAGGATGTCGATGATGAGGTTCATCTGCAGCATTCTTATTTTTCTACAAGATCGGCCCATCTCAGTTGTTAGTGGTGATTTGGCATACGGTACTAAGGTTTGAGGCCCTCTGTGACTTGTATGCCTTAGAGGCATGTCAGCGCGAGGTCTTCAGCACTACATACTCGCCAAGGAAGACCACCTTATTTATGCGCTACTTTGCACCCTAGAGCCGGGTTGAAATGGTTATTTTCAACATGGTCAACAATAACCATGATATACAAGATACCATGGTTTGGGTGATCGGTTTGTGGGAGGTCAAATCAAAATATGAGTGTTGGGCCATCCCGATCGCCTAGAACTTAGACTTTGGCTCTGTAACCCTCGGTTCCCAATGTAAATTTGTCAATACTCGTATCTGATATTCAATTTAATCATCTTGGTAGCTGGATTGAGGCCATTTCAGCTCAAGATAATATTTCCTTATATTTTGAATTTTTCAGATTTTTTCCGAATTTTTTGAGAATTATTAGAGAAGAATCTCAATTCGGAGTCGATCGGTGTCACGGACTGACTTTGAGAATTTTAATTAACAATCGAGAATGAATTTTAGAGATATATCTTCACAACAAGATTTAGGATGGCATTTTCTATTTTTGAGAATTTTTGAAGATTTTTCTAAATTTTACGAGTTTAATCCAATAAAATAATAATTAAATACTGAATTATATTAAAAAAATGAAATAAAAAATAAAAAATAAAATAAAAAACTTTCTGAAAATTATTGCGACTACTGGGGCTAGAACCCAGGTATCAGCCTAGGGGGAGAGGAATGAGTTAACCATGATGCCACATTGGCATGTTGTATATAGGCCCAAACCCATCTATTTAAACCTCCTTTTAACTTTCTTCATCTTCTCCAACTTCCCCCACTCTCTCTAACTTCTCTCACACTTCTCATTCTCACTAATCTAAACTGAATCCACTACTCCTTCCACATACCCTAACTCTCAGGGGTGGCTTAGGGGTGTGTGTGGTGCCTAAAAAAGGGGTATCCCACCATCTTAAGTCATTTGCAAAACCTAAGCTTCTCTCCTTTTTTCACTAAATTCTCTCTTTCTCTCATGAATCTTTGAAGTGCTGGTCGAGAAGAAGAACATTCACATTGAAGTGAAGCATTCCAGGTAATTTATTTTGCATTTTCCTAGAATTTAGTTCGTTGTGACATTTTATCGAACACGTAATACGCATTACATTGTAATATCCCTAATTTTAAGTACGGTATTTAAATAATTTATATTGGTATTTAAATGTATATATGTATTTATTTATCATGTGATATAATATTACTCGTTGTTAGTAATATCTATATTGTTATTAATTATTTATCTGATGTGGTGTTTAAGTGTTGCCAGTATTATTACTATTTATATTTTTGCAGGTGTGTTATTCCTGAGCAGATTTCCTTCTCCCTTCATTTCTTTGCCTTGCATTGTTCCCTACTCCTAATCCTATACCGAATTCATTACCCTTTAAGCATACCCAAAACCCAATTGGATCTTACCCACATCCGATAGGTTATCTTTATACCCCCAAACCCACAACCCGAACCTATTGCCTTTTACTCTATTTGGATCCTAACCCGTTTTGCCTAGACCCAATACCCGTAAACCCAATAACCCATTATCCATATCTCAACAACCCAAATCCTATAATATCTAAATCCTAACTAACCCCCCCTAAATCTCTACCAAATCCTATATCCTAACAACACAATCAAAATCCCAACCTAATCCCCCCTAAATCTCCACCAAATCCTAATCCCATGATTTTCTCTCCCTATCCAACTTTCTACAGCAGCATAGCAATCTCTCCTTCTCCATCCTTGCAGCCGCCCCTCTCCTCCCCATTGGCCGAGAGCTTCTTCCCCCCACCTATAGCTGCCTGTTCCACCTCAGCCGAGCCCAGCAGTGACAGCCCGGAATTCCTCTCTCCATCTGCTCCATCAAGACAGCACCCAGGCCAGACGTCCCCTTCCACCATGGTAGGCCGGCGGCACAACTGGCAGCCCAGCAGGCCGCCCCTCCAGCAGATCTGCGTGCCCAGACCAGCCCCGAGTCCTCCCCGTGGTTGCTTCTCTCCGGCGACAACCAGCAGCCGTGGCCGACTGCAGTCCAGCAGCAGGACAGCAGTGAGCAATCACCGACAGCAGCACGTCACCAGCAACCGCAGCGGACAGCCCCCGCGTAAGGCCGAGCGATCCCCTATGTGAGTGTCTCTTCCTCCTTCTCTCTTTTATTAAGTGATCGCAGTTATTATATTATATGTGATGTAATTGTTGAGTAGAATACTTAGATTACATGATTATGTGTGGAGATCACCGAGCATGAAGGTGGACGGTCATCTCTCGTTTATTTTACATGTTGGATGTTTAGGGATATGATATGCATGATTCTTGATACATGTTAGAACCCCCATGTTGTCCTATGAATATTTAGAGTATTGTTGTAGACATTTCAGGATGTAGCATGAGAGAATTTGAGAGATTGTGGAGATTGGGATTATGCGTGACGGTGCATTCCAGTATCAGGTTTTCAGACCAGTAGTCGACTTACCCATGTTGTTAGTCGACTAATACCTTTATTAGTCGACTAACCATAGACCTGTAGTCGACTAGGCTCCCTCCAGAATAGTTGTATACTTTCTGTTAATGACTGGAACTTACCTGTTAGTCGACTACTCCCTTCCTATAGTCGACTAATCATCACCCCTAGTCGACTTTCCTCTTCTTATAGTCGACTAATAGCATGTATAGTCGACTTACCCTTTATCCCTAGTCGACTAATAGGTTGACCTGGAGCTGTGTAGTCTCTGTTGCTGACCTGCAGTCTCTGTCAGTCGACTTGCCCTTCCTAGATAGTCGACTTGGCCTTGTGTAGTCGACTTGGCCCCCTTGATTAGTCGACTACACCTCTCCCTAGTCGACTTGAACATACCCCTAGTCGACTACTGTTGGTCTGTCAGTTGGGTATAGTTTCTTTATGGATTGTGAACTTCATCCATGGGTTATGTAATGACTATTGATGGATGTATATGGTTACAGGAGATAGATATTGGTGGTAATGAATTGATCTAATAGATCTTAGAGGCATGTATTAGTTATGTTGCCAAGTGCTGGGATCTGATGTTGATCTTAATAGAAATGTGAACTCTTGAGGATTTGGGAATCAGATGAGAATGATAGAGGGTGAGAACTAAACTATGATTATTGATATGTGTGGGAACGACAGTTTATTGTGTTAGATTGATTGACATGAATTGATATTTAATGATCATGTGACTATTGGAATTATGAGTTGGTGATAATGACTCGGATTATTAGAAGCTAGAGTTCCAAGATAAATTAACTGATTGGATTATAGAATATGGATGAGTTGTTAGTATTGACTTATAGGTGATCTATTTTAGGTTGCAGTTCTTTGAGGACGTTTCCATTCCTTACTTGTGATCTTGGTGTCTGTTATATTAGTTGATCTTGAGGATACCAATAGACTGCTATTTATTGTTGTTACTCAGTGATAGTGATAGAATTATTGTGAGAGTGAATTCATGGATATTGCTGATATTATATATTCAGAATTTGATGGCTTTTACTATTTGATCGCTGTTATTGGTGACTGGAGGATCAGCGTCTAGACTGTTACTGTTCTTGTATCTATGTTATTGAAGTTACTGGAAAATGATTGTTTGACCGTAACCCCGGTATAGTTCTACTGTTTATCGTATACACCGTTACTGTTCACTGTTACGGATATTGTTCACAGTGTATACGATTACTGATTCACTGTTACTGTACAGTTATTGTTACTATCACCATATCATCCCAGTTTTCTAGATAATATGGACACTGACTAATTTAACTGAATTGAATAAATAATAATGTAAATGGACAACTTACACTGGGATTAGGGAAATTGATGGAGGAGACAGCGTCTGTATTTTGGGTGGACCTAGGATACAGGTTGCGCAGCCGACTGAGGGTTCCACTGCAGGGTTCCTGGGGGATGACTGACATCCCATCTGTACTGTTACTGTTCCACTGTTTTCACAGTGAGATTACTGTTACTGTTACTGTTACTGAGTACCTAGCGGTACGGCCTGGTTTAGTGCCAGGAAACTAATGTCGTGGTCCCGGGTATGTACGGGACCCACCTAAACCATGGACAATGTCTCTTCCACTAATTTCAATAACTTAGGACTCTAATTTGTATGGGATGCGCCTATTACAGGTAGCAATTGGTGTTCGCTGACATAATTAATAATAAACTATTATTGAATTGTGACTGACCACAATCATCTAACTGTACATTTATATCACTGTGATAGACATATAACTATAACCATGACTGGATTGTATGACAACCTAGTGACATGTGATAGATTACACGCCTTGTCATTAATTGCACATTTACTATTATGATAGTTGTCGTCTATCTTTATTCCTGTTGCTATCGTATATATTACTGTTCAGTTATTTATCTCGTTATTCAGCTTCTTATATCTGTAGTTGCTCTGATTATTTTTATGCACATTGTTCTTCTGCATGAGCTTTTTCCCCTTTACACACACTCACCATGGTCGCGTTCTGACGACCCTGGGCTTGCACGTCCAGCTATTGAACGATTGTTTCTAATGTGCAGGTGTTTGATGAGGCGGTACGCTTTGCGAGGAGCTTGGGTCCTCTTCCTTTGATTCTGGTACTTTTGAATTTTCTGTTCCTGCTATTATTCATTAATTCTTGTATATCACATTTAGCCTGTCATTCTAATCCTATTATTTCATGATTCTATCTTTTATCGCTTTCAGCTGCCATATCCTTATCATTATCGATCTGTCATCATGTATATGTATTATTGCAGTGATCCTTGATTATTATAGTTCTGATTTATAGCTTGTTCAGGTTAATTTAGGCTTAGCGTATATACGTGGCGTATTTTCCTCGTGTATATACGTCGCCGACTCTCGTCGCGACCCCATTCTCGCGTATTTTGGGAAGCGGGGCGTGATAAGGTTTTCTTGGAATCAGAGCTAGGTTTCGACGTAAAACGAACTTGATTCTTACTGATAACTTGAACGAGCTATAATTACACTGCAATATACATATACTATTCATTATGATATTCAGTCCATTTGGAATTGATTGTCCTCCCTTTGAAAATCCATCCCTTTGATCTCCCAATCTCTCTGATTGCGTCTATTTTTGAGAGTAATCTTGATTCCTGTTCTCCTTGTCTATTCTATTTTTCTGATCTTGTCTTTTGGGAATTGTTCACTACATGTTGAAGATGGTAGCAGAGATCAGAGAACGCAGCGGAATCGTGGTGTCCCAACGAGGCGACGTGGAAGTTTGTTGTGTTCTCTCTCGATTTTGGATTCTTTTATCCTTCCCTGCTTTATTGAAATTTTGAGGATAAAATTTTTATAAGGTGGGTAGAATGTAATATCCCTAATTTTAAGTACAATATTTAAATAATATATATTGGTATTTAAATGTGTATATGTATTTATTTATCATGTGATATAATATTACTCGTTGTTAGTAATATCTATATTGTTATTAATTATTTATCTGATGTGGTGTTTAAGTGTTGCCAGTATTATTACTATTTATATTTTTGCAGGTGTGTTATTCCTGAGCAGATTTCCTTCTCCCTTCATTTCTTTGCCTTGCATTGTTCCCTACTCCTAATCCTATACCGGATTCATTACCCTTTAAGCATACCCAAAACCCAATTGGATCTTACCCACATCCGATAGGTTATCTTTATACCCCAAACCCACAACCCGAACCTATTGCCCATTAATCTATTTGGATCCTAACCCATTTTGCCTAGACCCAATACCCGTAAACCCAATAACCCATTATCCATATCTCAACAACCCAAATCCTATAATATCAAAATCCTAACTAACTGATTGTTATCCAATTTTGCATATTTTACCACATCATTCCCATACATATTGCAAATAAAAATGTCATTTTTAATCCATTCCTCTCTATTTTTGCAGGTCCACATCTGAAATGAGAAAAGGCCCAAAATCTCTTTAATTAGCAATAATTAAAGGGAATTAATTCAAAGCCCAAAAGAGAGCCCAAGTTTGAGCCCAGGATCTGGAGAATTCTACGCGCCAGCTCAGATTTCAAGAAACTCCACGTGGCTAACAAACTTGTAACAAATTCTCAACAGAAATCTGTTGCTCAACGGCCAAAGCTTTGCCGCGCTTTACCGCGCCTACGCGGCAATATCTGGGCCGTTGAGCAACAGATTCCTGCCACCTGTCCATCTTCTGGAGCCTTCTCTTTGAGGCTATAAATACAGCACCAGGACCTGCGAGAAGAGGGGAGAGGAGAGATTAGAGATTAGATGCTTGTATTTTGTAGGATTTTTCTCTAGGATTTTTGTAGTGCTCTAGATCTTCTTCCTCCCTAGAAATTCTGCAAAAGAGAGTTTGTAAGAGAGAGAAAGCTTGTGTAAACCAAGGTGTGACAACTTGTGAAGCAAGGATTCATCCATTCTCTTCTCTCTACTTGAGCATTTTCTAGATTACTTGCTTTCTTTAATTCTAGCTTTACTTTACTTGCACTTTAATTCATGCTTTGCTTTTCTTTTCTTATGGCTAGTAGCTAACTCTTTCTAACATGACTAGCTAAACCACTAACCTTGCTAACTACTAACTCATGGGTGATTGCTATCTTTAATCTTGCAAGTTTTATGGTCTTCTCTTCTCCAATGGGTTACTTTCATGCTTGGCAAGTTCTTGTTGTAATTCCATATGATTCATGTGTGCCTCATTTAGAGCCTTGTCTTTAGAATAAGTGCCTTGATGGAACATGGAGATGGATCACCAAACATATGCTATTTGTTGTACAACTTCTTTACTTCCATTAATGAATGTTGTATCTTCTTCCTTAGCATCCCTTGAGTGTCGCTCTATTGATTCCATTATTGAAAGTCTATCTTGTAGGCCTATGACATCTATGAGGCTATAAGACAAGTCCAAGAATGATCACCCGTCAATCAAGTGGGAAAGTAATTAGACCAACACGCAAGACAAATCTTTGCCGATGAATCAACATGAGGTACGCATTCACCATCACGGAGTTTAGTAAGTCTTTAGCAAGGTAGTAAGGTTAGCTAGTCATGGTTTTCTCCACCTTCAAGTCTTTTACAAAGTTTGCTTTTAGCTTTCTTTACAAAGTAAATATCATTTCCGATTTCTTTTCATTTTCCATCATGCACAAAGCCACCGATTCTTTTATTTCTTTTTCCAATTTGTTTTTATTCTTTTAAGACAAAGAAGAATCTTCGTTTTCTTTCTTCACTACTAACCGTAACGCTTCCATCGCAAGCTCTCCCTGAGAATCGACTCGGTATAGCCCATGCTATAACGGAGATTGGAAAGGATACATTAACCATTTTAAATACATTTGTGGAGTGATCTAAGCACCTAAGGTTGTTTCTAAACCTTCCCTCTTTTGATTGAATATTTGTGCTAATACTTCATACTATATCTTTTCCCTAATCAATTTTTGGCGCCGTTGCCGGGGAGAGCAACGGTTTTTGGTTTAAAGTGAAGAACTAAACGAATCTTCTTCTCTGTTGCAGGTTACAGGTTGAAGAAACAGGAAAATTTGCATTGCAGTAACATACAAGTGGCTCTGGGCCTCTGCTCTTGAAAGCAGAGACCAGAAGCTCTCAGCTTTGCCGCGGAATCCAGGTCCCAGCCGCGGATCTGCGGCAATCCTGAGTTAACTACTCACAATTTTTCTGCAGGGTCTCCAGCTTTGCAAAATACAGCTGCTGCAATAATTATTTTCCTGTATGCTTCACCATACTCCTGCTAATAAACAACAGTAAAAAAATTGGTTGAAAAGTTAAAAATTGTTTAGACATTTGCATTTCTAGGCACGTGTCTTTTCAATACATTACTTTTACTGTTGAAGAGTGCTGGAGCAAGGTACGTTTGCATTGCATATAGACTAGGAATCATCTCTTGCTTGATTTTCATGCTTTGAGTGTATCCTTGTTATATATATCGTACACTTGCACAATCCAATTTTAAGGGCATCACCTATAAATAAGATAAGGTGGGGATTTAATCACCCTTTCCTTAGCCCAAAAACCACAATTCCAGCACTCACAATCCCAAGCTTGTAAATAAAATCTGATAGACGTTGGCCCTAGGGACATCCGGACTCACTTAGGAGATTATCCTAAGGGAAAAAGTGTTGGAAATTGACTCTTGCAAAATCAGTGTCTAGAAAAGGGATTGAGGGCCGAAAGCCCGAAGGTTGGTGGTTATTTAATTAAGGAACGTCTCTGACAGAAAACTTCCCAACAACCTTGCCCTGATCTGGCTGATTAGCTTATGGTCAAAGTCTACACTAAACCTCCTGTGGACGGTCTAATCAGTTAGGAGTCGTCTAGGTCCAGGAATCCTAGATAAGCTTGGATTGATTTTTTCTTTTATTGTTTGTTATTTTTTCTTTCTTTTTCGCTGGTGTGATCGGTGCACATTGTTTGTGACTGTATATGCGAGAGTGGTTCCGTAATCCAGATTCTGCAAGACTTGTTAGACTTTCTACACTTGCATTTACACAACCACTTGACATCATGAAAAACAACGTCTCACTTCAAGATCGATTTTATCCGATTCGCACATCCCTTCCTTCGTGCATTCTTCTCCCTGAACCAAATGGAAATCACTTTGAGCTGAAACCGCAATTCATTAATACACTTCCCCGATTTCATGGTCTAGAATCTGAGGACGCGTACCTCTTTATTCGTGAGTTTGAAGAGGTATGCCAAATGATGAGAATTTTCCAACTGTCTGAGGATGCTGTTAGGTTAAGGTTCATACCGTTTGCACTTAAGGATTTAGCTAAGAAGTGGCTTTACAATCTTCCCGTCAGTTCCATATCTTCGTGGGAGGATTTTGTCAAAGTCTTTCTTAAGAAATTCTATCCTATCCACAAAACAGTCCTCATGCAAAAGAATATCATGCAATTCAAGCATGAACCAAATGAACCTTTCTGGAAGTATCTTGAGCGTTTCAAAGACCTACTAGCCCTATGTCCTCATCACGGCATAGAGAAATGGCGTATGTGCCAAATTATCTATGACGGTCTAGATTACCAAACGAAAACCCTCCTTGAATCCATGTGCCAAGGGGAATTTTTGAAGAAAGATGAACATCAGGCGTGGGATCTCTTTGAAACCTTAGCTGAGAAAACCATTCAGTGGGAGTCATGCCCTGATAAATCCACTCCCACCACTTCCAGAACTGGTATGCACTCCATAGAATCCTCTATAGCTGCAGAAGCCAAGATCACACAATTGATGAAGAGGATAGAACTGCTTGAGTCTAGGGGAAATTCTGTTGTCAATCAGGTCAACCCATTACCTGTCATCAAACCTGGTTGCACCTACTGTCATGACCTTAACCATGTCTTTGAGGAGTGTCCTTTGTATCAGCCCCAATCATTTCAGGAGAACATGAATGCAGCATTTACCAGACCACCACACAATCCATACTCCAACACATACAATTCGAGATGGCAGAACCATCCAAATTTTTCGTGGAGTCAGTCTGATCCTGAGCATCATAGGCCACCACTTCCACATCCTTATAATGCTCAGTCTCACCCATCCAGTTTCAATCAAAATTCACTGTATGTTCATTCATCTGAAAGTCCACCACAATCACAATCACCACACTACCAATCACAATTCCAGTCTCCATACTATCAACATCCACCCCAGAATAATTCAGAAATATCAGAGTTGAGGAAAATGTTAGAAACCTTTACAAAGAACTATCATCAGGATATGAATCAGGTTAAGGTCCAGATCAGGCAATTGGATGAGAAACAAAATGGAATGTTCCCAAGCCAGCCATTGCCAAATCCCAAACATCACTTCCCTTTGAATGAAGTGGAAGATTCAGGACCCAGTCAATGTCATGCTATTCATACCCTGAGATCTGGAAAACAAATAGACAATAAGGTTTCTAGTCCACCATCTCATCCAGTACCAAAGCCAACACCTCCTGTCCAAATGCAACCAGCTTCTGACAAACCATCTTCTAGTACAGAGCCATCCACATCTAAAGCCAAGGGTAAAGAAAAGGTAGATGAGCAACCTTATAAGCCTAGTGTACCATTTCCAAATAGGCTTAGAAATAACAAGACAAATGCTCACATGGAGAATATAAGAGAAATGTTTAATAAGGTCCAAATCAATGTCCCTCTTCTTGATGCCATACGACAAGTGCCATCATATGCCAAATTCTTAAAGGAAATGTGCACCAAGAAGAGGCAGACTCAAGTCCCTAAGAAAGTCTTCCTAGCATCAACCATCACCGAGTTGCTCACTGGTCCAATTCCTGTAAAATACAAAGACCCAGGGAGCCCCACCATTTCATGCATCATAGGACAGACTACCATAAATAGGGCACTTCTTGATTTGGGGGCCAGCATCAATCTCCTGCCTTTTTCTTTGTACCAACAATTAGGGTTAGGCGATCTCTGTCCTACCCAAATGACTATCCAATTGGCTGATCGCTCTGTCACAAGACCCAAGGGGAAATTCATAATGTCCTTGTCAAAGTTGGGGAATTCATTTATCCCGTTGATTTTGTAATCCTTGAGACACAACCGGTGTCTAATTCCAATCGAAGGGCTCAAATTCCTGTCATTCTGGGACGACCATTCTTGGCTACTGTAAATGCCATCATCAATTGCCGAATGGATCAATGAGGTTAACCTTTGGTAACATGACACTTGAACTCAATGTCTTCCACACACAGCCTCACAAAACAAAAGATCAAACATTTGAGGTCAGCTTTATTGAAGACAATTGTGAGGATTCAAAAGATGAGTCACAATTCTGTGATTCTGTTCAAGAACCTCCAATTGATATATCCTTTGAAGACCTTTTTGCTGATGAGATCATGTGTCTAGGTAAGTCAACTCGGGGTAGGTTAACTGATTGTACACTTCAAGATGTTGACCTTAGTTTTGAAGAATTGTATGGAGAGGGGCTGAAATTCCTTAACATTGGAAGTGATGAGATTCAGAGTGAGAGTGGTGAAAAGGAATTTTTTAGTGAACAATGTGGAGGAATTAGGATGGACAACATTAAACAATTGAATCTGGAAACACCTAGAGCTAATCAAATAATTCAAACCGTTTCCCAACTGAGCTCACGAAAGCAGACGCACTGGAACGATGGGAAACGGGCCAGAGGAAAACGACCAAAAGCCTAGGTAATGGTTACACTTGTATATACTCCTTGTAAATAATTTTTTGCACTTCTTTGTAAATAAAGATTCTTCCCTCTCCATTTTGTTTCATGCATACATATATCATGATGCATTGAGGACAATGCATGAAATAAGTGTGGGGGAGGGTTTACTAACATAGAGTTTTTTAGATCTTCTTTCTTTTACACTTCTTTTAGAAATTTAAAAAAATTTATAAAAAAATAAAAATAAAAACTTTTTGAAATAAGAGACAAAGTTTTAATCTATTTTTAAGAAAATTAAGATGTATCTTAGAAATTAAGAAAGCCTTAATTATGACATCTTAAACCTAGTTGAAAGAATAGATCTTGTTTGAAATTATAGGCTAAGTAAGAAAAATTGGTGAGATATTTTTATCTTGAATTTTTTGCCTTAGAGAAGTATGCACTTCACACTTACACATTTTTGGGATGAAAATAAAGACCAAAAAGGCCATAGAAAATAAAAAAAAAAAAAAATATATAAATAAAACATCACTTATTAAGCTGGATAATTATGCCTCAAGAAGCATGATTATTCACGCCTAACAGTGGTAAAGGAAATAAATAATCCCCTTTAGTTTCGTGGCCTTGTTTACTTGAGACCTTAAACCCGAGGGATGTTTTCTCATCTGGTGCCCTAAGACCATCTGGTTTGGGAGTCATCGGTTATAGGCTCGCTACAAGGGTAAACTAGAAAGCCTAAACTAAGGGAAGAAAAAAAAAGAATATATATATAGATAAATAAATGGCTTGATGGTTAGAGTTGAAATCCCAAGAAATCTTCACTATCACGGTGTGCATACTGTCTAGATTTTATGAAGGATAAATTATTCAATCCAATTTTGAATTCTTACCTTAATTGAAGACAAGAACTTGCATAGAGACTAAGTTTAAGAAAGAATGATTATAGGTGGACTTAAGACCATAGATCACTTATATTTTCGCAAAAATAGTTCGAAAACATGTCTCTCTTATAAAATGAATTTTCAAAACACTAAAATTTGTCTTCTTTCTTTATGGATTTTGTGGTGCAATCCGCTGAAAACCCTCAGGAGACAACACTCCTCCTCCAGGGTAGCCTAGAGGTTTAACGGCTTGTTGCACATGCTCAGTGCAATCGTGTGACCTACGAAAGTGGTGTAATAAAATTGTTAGTATAGTTTTTCTTTCTTGTTTTGCTCGGGACGAGCAAAAGAATAAGTGTGGGGGTGTGATTGTTATCCAATTTTGCATATTTTACGACATCATTCCCATACATATTGCAAATAAAAATGTCATTTTTAATCCATTCCTCTCTATTTTTGCAGGTCCACATCTGAAATGAGAAAAGGCCCAAAATCTCTTTAATTAGAAATAATTAAACGGAATTAATTCAAAGCCCAAAAGAGAGCCCAAGTTTGAGCCCAGGATCTAGAGAATTCTACGCGCCAGCTCAGATTTCTAGAAACTCCACGTGGCTAACAAACTTGTGACAAATTCTCAACAGAAATCTGTTGCTCAACGGCCAAAGCTTTGCCGCGCTTTGCCGCGCCTACGCGGCAATATCTGGGCCGTTGAGCCACAGATTCCTGCCACCTGTCCATCTTCTGGAGCCTTCTCTCTGAGGCTATAAATACAGCACCAGGACCTGCGAGAAGAGGGGAGAGGAGAGATTAAAGATTAGATGCTTGTATTTTGTAGGATTTTTCTCTAGGATTTTTGTAGTGCTCTAGATCTTCTTCCTCCCTAGAAATTCTGCAAAAGAGAGTTTGGAAGAGAGAGAAAGCTTATGTAAACCAAGGTGTGACAACTTGTGAAGCAAGGATTCATCCATTCTCTTCTCTCTACTTGAGCATTTTCTAGTTTACTTGCTTTCTTTAATTCTAGCTTTACTTTACTTGCACTTTAATTCATGCTTTGCTTTTATTTTCTTATGGCTAGTAGCTAACTCTTTCTAACATGACTAGCTAAACCACTAACCTTGCTAACTACTAACTCATGGGTGATTGCTATCTTTAATCTTGCAAGTTGTATGGTCTTCTCTTCTCCGATGGGTTACTTTCATGCTTGGCAAGTTCTTGTTGTAATTCCATATGATTCATGTGTGCCTCATTTAGAGCCTTGTCTTTAGAACAAGTGCCTTGATGGAACATGGAGATGGATCACCAAACATATGCTATTTGTTGTACAACTTCTTTACTTCCATTAATGAATGTTGTATCTTCTTCCTTAGCATCCCTTGAGTGTCGCTCTATTGATTCCATTATTGAAAGTCTATCTTGTAGGCCTATGACATCTATGAGGCTACAAGACAAGTCCAAGAATGATCACCCGTCAATCAAGTGGGAAAGTAATTAGACCAATACGCAAGACAAATCTTTGCCGATGAATCAACATGAGGCACGCATTCACCATCACGGAGTTTAGTAAGTCTTTAGCAAGGTAGTAAGGTTAGCTAGTCATGGTTTTCTCCACCTTCAAGTCTTTTACAAAGTTTGCTTTTAGCTTTCTTTCCAAAGTAAATATCATTTCCGATTTCTTTCATTTCCATCATGCACAAAGCCACCGATTCTTTTATTTCTTTTTCCAATTTGTTTTTATTCTTTAAGACAAAGAAGAATCTTTGTTTTCTTTCTTCACTACTAACCGTAACGCTTCCATCGCAAGCTCTCCCTGAGAATCGACTCGGTATAGCCCATGCTATAACGGAGATTGGAAAGGATACATTAACCATTTTAAATACATTTGTGGAGTGATCTAAGCACCTAAGGTTGTTTCTAAACCTTCCCTCTTTTGATTGAATATTTGTGCTAATACTTCACACTATATCTTTTCCCTAATCAATTTTTGGCGCCGTTGCCGGGGATAACAATCCCTATTCGGCGCACATATATTCTTTCCTAATCAATTTTTGGCGCCGTTGCCGGGGACAACAATCCCTATTCGGCGCACATATATTCTTTCCTAATCACTACCCCCCCTAAATCTCCACCAAATCCTATATCCTAACAACACAATCAAAATCCCAACCTAATCCCCCCTAAATCTCCACCAAATCCTAATCTCATGATTTTCTCTCCCTATCCAACTTTCTACAGCAACATAGCAATCTCTCCTTCTCCATCCTTGCAGCCGCCCCTCTCCTCCCCATTGGCCGAGAGCTTCTTCCCCCCACCTGTAGCTGCCTGTTCCACCTCAGCCGAGCCCAGCAGTGACAGCCCGGAGTTCCTCTCTCCATCTGCTCCAGCAAGACAACACCCAGGCCAGGCGTCCTCTTCCACCATGGCAGGCCGGCGGCGCAATCGGCAGCCCAGCAGGCCGCCCCTCCAGCAGATTTGCGTGCCCAGACCAGCCCCGAGTCCTCCCCATGGTTGCTCCTCTCCGGCGACAACTAGCAGCCGTGGCCGACTGCAGTCCAGCAGCAGGACAGCAGTGAGCAATCACCGACAGCAGCACGTCACCAGCAACCGCAGCGGACAGCCCCCGCGCAAGGCCGAGCGATCCCCTATGTGAGTGTCTCTTCCGCCTTCTCTCTTTTATTAAGTGATCGCAGTTATTATATTATATGTGATGTAATTGTTGAGTAGAATACTTAGATTACATGTTTATGTGTGGAGATCACCGAGCATAAAGGTGGACGGTCATCTCCTGTTTATTTTACATGTTGGATGTTTAGGGATATGATATGCATGATTCTTGATACATGTTAGAACCCCCATGTTGTCCTATGAATATTTAGAGTATTGTTGTAAACATTTCAGGATGTAGCATGAGAGAATTTGAGAGATTGTGTAGATTGGGATTATGCGTGACGGTGCATTCCAGTATCTGGTTTTCAGACCAGTAGTCGACTTACCCATGCTGTTAGTCGACTAATACCTTTATTAGTCGACTAACCATAGACCTGTAGTCGACTAGGCTCCCTCTTGAAAAGTTGTATACTTTCTGTTAATGACTGGAACGTACCTGTTAGTCGACTACTCCCTTCCTATAGTCGACTAATCATCACCCCTAGTCGACTTTCCCTCTTCTTATAGTCGACTAATAGCATGTATAGTCGACTTACCCTTTATCCCTAGTCGACTAATAGGTTGACCTGGAGCTGTGTAGTCTCTGTTGCTGACCTGCAGTCTCTGTCAGTCGACTTGCCCTTCCTAGATAGTCGACTTGGCCTTATGTAGTCGTCTTGGCTGAAAGTACACCTAGAGGGGGGTGAATAGGTGTAAATGCTAATCTAGAAACTAAATGCAAAACTAAGTACGCTAAATGCGGAAGCTAATGCAAATGTTGCACAAACTAATACAATACAACAAGTGTAGCCGAATTCCCCTTAAGGGCTCTGGACTAACTCCTCTTGATTCCCCTTGAAATGGGTGAGGCGCTATGTGAAGCTCTTGTTGGATGAGTATAAGTAAGGCACACACACACAAGCAATCCAAGCAATCAAGGATATGGCAATATGATTCACATACACAATCAAGTCAAGCAAATAATAGATATGACAATAAGAGATGCAAGGCACAACAAGCAATGTATAAGATATGTATGCAATGAAAGAATGATGCTTGCACAAAGTAAGGAGAGTAAGAGTTGAGAGAAATTGGATCAAACGCAAACACACAAATATGTTCGAGGTTCGAGCACCTTGCTCTACATCCCCGCCTACACCACCGTGTAGGATTTCCACTATCTCAACTCCCACCAGGGAACCTCTACCGAAGAGGATTTCTTACAACTCTAGGAGTACCAAACTCCTCTCTCAACAACAACCTCCTCACAACGAGGGGTTAGGCCCGTAGCCAATACAACAACCAAACCACACACCTCTACCGAAGAGGCTCACAACCAAACTCCACCTCTACCGAAGAGGCTCACAACGAATACCACTCCGATCACCTCTACCGAAGAGGGATACAACAAATGAAGGAGGGTTTACAACAAGTGGTTCCAAAACCACAAACTCTCTTTTTCTTTCTTTTTCCACAAAACAAAGATCCTAATAGTTTAGGATAGAAGATATAGCTCAAGTGTGGAAACTAGGTGTTTTTGGAATAAGCAACAAAGAAAAACTTCTTGGGAAATCACTTGTAGAAGATAGAAAATGCAAATCAATACAATCTCCCAAAACCCTAGCTTTCTTTGATTTTCCAAAGCCCAAAACAAATAAAGATGAGAAGTTTAAAGCCCAAAAACTCTTTTAAAACTTGTTTTAAACTTCTGAAAACCTGGGATTTTTCTCTTGTCAAAACTTGGCCAAAATCCCCAAAGAGATGGGGTTTATATAGCCCCTTTTCAAAACTAGCCGTTAGGCTGATGTGGCAGTTCTGACAGCCATCGGTCGACCGGCCCGGTCGACCGCCAACGGTCAAAAATGTGACCGTTGGGCAATAGCGGTCGATCGGCCCGGTCGACCGAAAATCCCGAGAGCAGAGCTCTCAACTCGGTCGACCGGCTCGGTCGACCGGCTCTGTGCCTAACAGACGTGCACATCTGTGCACATCGGTCGACCGTTCTGGTCGACCGGACCTTGGTGCGGTCGACCGGTCTGGTCGACCGACCAGCCTGTCAGCCAGTCCTCAGTTCTGCACAGATACGGGATTTGAAAATAGGTCTTTTCACTCAATAAAAATCTCATAAAATCACAGTAAATCTAAAAAATAGTTTTAATCACAATAAAAACTGTTTTTCTAAAAATATGTTTTTCTAAAACTTGTTTTATCATTTTACTTTGATAACCAAACTTGTGATAAAAATTTCAAGACAATATATCAACATATCAATTCATTTTTGTGTCTTGCAAATTTTATCAAAAACAAAACCTTGTATTTTGTCAAACTTGATTTTTCCAAAACATGAATAGGGATATCAAAATAAGTTTGTTTACCAAGTTCAAGCATGTATGTATAAATAGAAAACATCTACTATACATATACCATATGTAAACTTGTTTTGATCTACTATTCATGAAAACCAAAAACCAAATCATGAAACGTGTGTGTTGTGTGCACTTGAGCATATCAACTAAACTAAGCTTTACAAATGGATCTAAAACTCTATCTAAACTAGGATACCTAAGTCTTCTTGACGATCTTCATCTTCAAGTAGACTTGCTCCAAAACTCCGTGATTCTCCAAGTGCAATAGATTGGATCTCTAAGCTTTGGCACCGGAATCACCATGAATAGCTTCTAATCATCTTGTTGAAGCTAATCACCAACTAATATCCTGTTAATGATCTGAAACTTAGAAACACAAGAATATTAGTAAACATAACTACATGAGTGTTGATCATCATCAAAACTAGAGTGGAAGGCCATTGTCCAACATTGGCCCCCTTGATTAGTCGACTACACCTCTCCCTAGTCCACTGAACATACCCCTAGTCGACTACTGTTGGTCTGTCAGTTGGGTATAGTTTCTTTATGGATTGTGAACCTCATCCATGGTTATGTAATGACTATTGATGGATGTATATGGTTACAGGAGATAGATATTGGTGGTAATGAATTGATCTAATAGATCTTAGAGGCATGTATCAGTTATGTTGCCAAGTGCTTGGGATCTGATGTTGATCTTAATAGAAATGTGAACTCTTGAGGATTTGGAAATCAGATTAGAATGATAGAGGGTGAGAACTAACTATGATTATTGATATGTGTCGAACGACAGTTTTTGTGTTAGATTGATTGACATGAACTGATATTTAATGATCATGTGACTATTGGAATTATGAGTTGGTGGTAATGACTCAGATTATTAGAAGCTAGAGTTCCAAGATAAATTAACTGATTGGATTATAGAATATGGATGAGTTGTTAGTATTGACTTTAGGTGATCTATGTTAGGTTGCAGTTCTTTGAGGACGTTTCCATTCCTTACTTGTGATCTTGGTGTCTGTTATATTAGTTGATCTTAAGGATACCATAGACTGCTATTTATTGTTGTTAATCAGTGATAGTGATAGAATTATTGTGAGAGTGAATTCATGGATATTGGTGATATTATATATTCAGAATTTGATGGCTTTTACTATTTGATCGCTGTTATTGGCTGGAGGATCAGCGTCTAGGACTGTTACTGTTCTTGTATCTATGTTATTAAAGTTACTGGAAAATGATTGTTTGACCGTAAACCCCGGTACAGTTCTACTGTTTATCGTATACACCGTTACTGTTCACTGTTACTGTTATTGTTCACAGTGTATATGATTACTGATTCACTGTTACTGTACAGTTATTGTTACTGTCACCATATCATCCCAGTTTTCTAGATAATATGGACACTGACTGATTTAACCTGAATTGAATAAATAATAATGTAAATGGACAACTTACACTGGGATTGGGGAATTGATGGAGGAGACAGCGTCTGTATTTTGGGTGGACCTAGGATACAGTTGCGCAGCCGACTGAGGGTTCTACTGCAGGGTTCCTGGATGACTGACATCCCATCTGTACTGTTACTGTTCCACTATTTTCACAGTGAGATTACTGTTACTGTTACTGTACTGAGTACCTAGCGGTACGGCTGGTTCAGCGCCAGGAAATTGAGGCCGTGGTCCGGGTATGTACGGGACCCACCTAAAGCATGGACAATGTCTCTTCCACATTTCAATAACTTAGGACTCTGATTGACACATGTAGTAGGCGTAGTATGGGAT